>JAKWBJ010000047.1:1612500-1787500 GCA_023159175.1 Wohlfahrtia magnifica | reverse complement strand
GGTTAAATTTACCAGCTTTGTGGTGCAAAACATGAGTCGACCCTATTAATTAATTAATTGACAAAAAAATTTCTGTTATTTACTTACTTTTATGATGTTAATTTAGATAATTTTATTGTTTTTCTTGCACAGATTAAACAAATACAAGAATACTGTTAATTTTTAAATTTATATTATTAACTGCCTTTAACTCTACAAAAATTAACAAAAATGTTGTTGTTTGAATGAATCTATAGATTTTATTAAACAGACATATAGGTTGAATAGTTGTTTACTTACTTCAAGGATTGACTGTATATTACAACACATAACAGTTTCGGACTTTGGTAAGTTGTAATATATTAGATGATATCCACAGCTGCAAGTGCTCTTTAATTATATTTATGAATATAATTATAATTTAAAGAAATAATTAAAAAAAAGAAATACAACAAACAATCAAACCATCAAAATATACTTTTAAAGTTGTTTTCTCATCTAATAAAAATATAATACAATTCTTATTTTACTTATAAAAGAAATGGTTTATGTACAAGCCAGTTAAACGTGTTTTTCTTTTTTCCAAAAAGGCCTATTGTATCAATTTCATCATATTTTTAAATAAGTGAATCGCATTTGATAAGGGTTTATTTAAATGAAAGGCAACAAGACAACGAAAGAACAAATTTACTACCTGATGAGCTATCGAATGAAATATTTGTTACTGTATTTTCAACAACATTGTCCTGTGTAATGAGTTACGCCCCTTATTATACATTTAGGTAGAGCAAAATGTTCAATGAATGAAACGTAATGGCCATTTACCTATGGTCTTGAAAAGAGAAAACAGAATGGCAGAGCAAAAAGCGCATGAAAGAGAAGAAATATAAAATGGAGTTTTTGCATAAACCATTGGAAGATCCTTTAAAATCACATACAATTTCTAATATTGTTACAGTACAAGATTTCCATTCATACGAACAGTATCTTTTTTACTCTTAGTCATGAGTGATTTTAATATTGAATATATTTTAAATAATGCTGGTGAAAGATATGATGGCATTATAAAGCGTAGCAATCAAGTTCCACAATTTAATCCTTTTATGATGGTAATTAACAATGATCGTGAATATAATTTGAAATTTCTGCAACAATTACAACAACATCATAGGGATTAACAACAGCATCAGCATCAGTTAATATAAGAACGACAACAACAGTGTTTAGATGAAATACCTACATATATTAGTTTGGTTGCAATACTCTCGCTATCATCCACCCAAGTTGTCCAGATCCCAACGCCAGGGTCCATCTAAACGTACTCCAGATCGCTTGCAACGTGTAGACCTGCAAATTGTAAACACTAGAGAAGGTGCAAATAAATTGGCTGAATCCTTACATTTAACAAATACCCGGGTTAAAATATGATTTCAAAATCGTCGTGCCAGTGAGCGTCGTGAAAAACGTGAAAAGGAAGAATGTTACGATTCCACTTTATCATCTAACGCTTCTAGTCCGGAACCAGAAGGTGTTATAGGTTTTTGCATTTCAATTTATTTATGTAGTTGTAAAATTGTGTAAATATTTGCTTTAAAAGCAAATAATAGAGATCATGTAAATAAAATAAAATTATTTTAATATGTTGTAACATAAAACATATAACAAAGTTTGTGAAATTTCTTACCGGCGAGCATTTTTATGAGATCTGAGAGCCAAATCTGGCGAAAATGGTGAATGTGGGAGCAATTCGAAGTTCAATTCATGTCAGAATCATAAACATGTTTTTGTTTTTGGTCAACAGTGAGCAAACGCGGCACTCACTTTGAACAGAGCTTTCGCATACCCAAACGTTCGTATAAAATGGTAAAAACTCTACCATCTGATACTTTTACAATGTCAGCTAGCTCGTGCATCTTCAATTTGCAATCGTTCATAACCAATTTGTCTATTTTTTTATGTTTTCTGGAATAACAGGCTCATTTCTGTGTCCACTGCGATCTGCATCATTTGTGTTGGTACGACCACATTTAAATATTGATTTTTTGTGTGCCACAGAACAGTAAAAGTTAAAGTTTAGTTTAGTGGAAAAAATAGTTTATCTGATGAACATTTTCTTATTTTTTAATAAAAAAATAAACATAATAAAAAAACACAAAAAAGTAATGATCAAACGGCAGCATTTCTAACACATTAATTCTAAGTGTAAATTTTGTTTTTTCGTAATCACCCTTTTTTTCTCTAAAAAATTATCGACTCTAAGTAGCTCTAACACCCATAATCTCTACCCAATTAAGAAAAGCATTTTTGCTTTATTATCAATGAAAAGTTTTTTATTCGATGGATTCATTCATTTCACAAAATTTTTTGTGATCGAATTTTGTGCCACGCTTTTTGCGAAAATGTGCCACTGTGCGACGGCAGGGCTTGCAAATGCGTTTTTGGAGTAATTTTGTTATTGTTAAAAATTTGTGCGAATAAAGTAAATATCGTTACATAACTATCTATAGCTGGAAGAGTAATAAAAGTTTTCACATTTAAATCAATAAAAAGGTTCAACAATTAATAGATATCGAATTAATTTACACCAAATTTATGCAGCAGAAACTTTTTTATAACCTTTTGAATTCAAGCGTTTTTAGTCAAAAGTTCGGCTTAGGACTTATTAGATATGGCTTCTATTAATCTTTCCTAATATTTTACTTAAATCGAAATGGTAAATTCTGTAAAGGTTCATGCGTTAGTTATACAAGATACCTCGAAATTTTTTGAAAAGCGGGAGGGTTCGAAGAGAAAAAAAAATTGTTTTAATTAAATTTATTGCAATACCTTACTAAGCGAAATGGTAAAAATTGTCTCCAAATTGAGCTTTAATCTTGTTATTGATTAATTTTCTTAATCATATACTTTAAACAATAAAATACGAACTTTTGCATGTTTTATATTAAAAATAATTTTATTTTTTCTTATTCTATGAAAGTGTTACCATAAAAAATCATCTTAATTAATATTTATCTATATAGTATTGTTACGCTTTAACCTTTTTTATACAAAATTTAGACATTTTTATTTTCGTAACAGTATGTATACTTAATTGAAAATAAATAAAATTAGTTATCATTTCAATATATATTATAATTATGTCACAGACCAACAACAGACAACAATTTTCCTTAATGGGTATCTTTTATAAATTCAATATAGATTTTTAAGTGTTATCATTAAGCTTAGATGAATTAAATAGCTGCTACAATTATGTTTTAATGAATTTAAATATTGTTACGAAAATACAAATTCCTCAAATTCAGTTACTGCATTATGGAATTTCTGTCAATTGGTTTGTGTCACCCTGGTAATGCCGTACTAATTTGTGTATTTGACGGCATCGCCATACTGATTTGCGTATTTAACGACATTGCCGATTCGACCATCTTTAAGTAACATAATCTTACATGTTTAAAATTAACGGACATAAAATAGAGGATGTGAGAGCTTTTGAGACATTTCCGGAATTTTTCAAACTGTATGCAATTAGGTATATAAGGAGGCTGCTTTGTCTACGTCTATATAGTTATCGTTTAGCAGTCATAAAGTAAAGTCGTGCTTAGGCGTAAATAAAAGTGTTGTATACACGAATATTAAGTGCAAGATAAATAGGTTGCTGTATTAAGATAAACTTTATAAGGATAAAGCGAGGAAATAAAAACTGTAAAACAACAACAACATGGTGTTTATTTTATTTTGACGCAATTAAAAATAACTTTAAAGTTTAAAACGTAACAATAATAGGGTCAGGAAGATAAAATACATGTATAACGTAAATTACAATTTCAAATATCGAACCATTCGGTATTTTGCAGAGTGCAGATTCGAATAACAATTTTCTTTGCCAATACGTCTATGTACAAACACTTTAATTAATCTCAAATAATTTTAAAATATTTACGATTATAGTATGTATAATGAATTGTAGATTTCCATTAAACACTTTTTTACGTATAAAAAGAACAATAATTTTTCTAATACACATATTGTCACATTTTAATCAAAAGATAAAAATTGATCTTAAAATTTGTACATCAATATGTTCTCTACACTATGGCGTAATTTTTAAGTTTTTCGTATGCTAGCTACAGTTAATTATGGGCCATATGCTAATATATGTATGTATGTATTCTGCAGTGATTGATGATTTACCAAAAAACATATTGGAGCAAAGTTCACCTTTATTTGAATTTTCCCATATGCCGGCTGATTTTTTTATATTTCGGTAAAAATTTGTATGACTTCTACAGTGCTACATATTCGTACAAATGCACTCTTAATTTCAATTTTCTTTCCTTCTCTTTCAAAACAAGTTCCAATTCATATGGTTCACTAAAGTAACGGTAACTTGTATGTATTGAGTGCATAAAGTTGTTGTTTTCTATAAATCATTGCAGTTTCAAAATTTCACCAAAAAGGAACATATTCGTTTCAACGCACTGACTTAAATTCTGATAGGCTAACCACACTTATTTATTACTTCAAAAATAAGATTTTTTTTTATCGATATCACAAAATTTTTCAGCAACTATGATACAAATCTTCCTAAGCTGTCTTAATGGCCATCAGGACCTATATCACAGTTTTGTAAAGCTATCTTTGGGCATTTTGTCCATAGATTTTGGCACCCTGAAAGGCTCTTCACTGGACTTAAATCGGGACTACATGTAGGTCATTTCAGAAGTTATATGTTGTGCTCCTCAAACCATTTCAATGATAATTTAGAAACGTGTATGACAGTGTTATCCTGTTGAAAAATGCTGTTTTCATCCATTTTAAATTTTTATAACAAAGCAAGACCATCATTCAACAATTCCAATTAAGATTGCTTTTATACCAATATGTAGCACTGTATATGGACAGTTAAAACCCATCAAATTTTAGCAAATGGTTAAAAAAACTTATCTGAGGCACTAAAATAATAATTCCCTTATTAAATTCCAAGAATATACATATGTATGTAAGTGGAACATTAAACCAAATTGAAGTAGAGTAATAAACTCTCGCTTTAGCAATGTTTACAATTAAAGCGAGAGTCATTGAACTAAAACTAATTAATTTACATTGATTATTGATTTTCTTTTTCTTTTGTAGTTGTAAGCTGTTTTTTTAAGAAACCGAAATTATACATTGTTTATTGATTTCGTAGTTGTAAGCCATTTGTGAAGAAATCAAAATGATATATACTAAAATAAAAAGATGAAAGAGCTCAGTTTAGATCTTGCATCAGAAGAGTTTCAGTTCCCCATTATTTTTGGTCAATAAAATTATTTCTTACTTTGTATTTTTTAACAAAAATTAAATAAAATAAAAATTAAACAATAAGAAGATTTATTCTTTATTTTTTTATTTACTAAAATAATAAGTGAATATTTATTTCGCATTCATATAATTTAAAAAAAAACTCTTAATTTACTATGGCTTAATTAATTTACTATATGATATTCGTAAAACACAACTGTTTACTTATGTTACAATACAAGTTAGAGTGCAATAAAAGCAACTTCTGGTATAGTAGGGTGTTTCTGAAATTAATAAAATAATGAGATCCATTCTTAAAACTGCTTTTTTTTGTTGGTTGTTAGCAATTGTTACTGTTTAACGATAATTGAGTAGTTTTTAAGTAGGCATGAATAGTTTGTTGTGGTTTTATTTACTACAACATTGTTAACAGATCATCAATTTCGATAAGACTCGAGACAAAAAGCAACTATTTGTTGTTGTTAAAAATGTAGATGATGCGAATCATAAAATAACGTAACATTGATACTCTGGCAAAGATATCTCGACCATAGTAATTATGTTTGCTATGCGCAATTTGTACATCATTTAAAAGGAATCATCCCTTTTATTTCGAATTGTTTTTTAAATAATTTTTTCATGATTTCAAAGAGTTTTTGCAGATGCCATATTTTTTAATTGTTTATCATCCGTACATTTAGCTATTTTCTCATAAAGACTTTTTCTACTAATGTCCTCAACATTTAGATGAATACTTTTATTCTCTTCTTTATAGTCCACAGTAGCACTAAATAATGTTCTGTGGTAAAATCAATTGCATATGTGATTAAATTATTAATGGTTGTAAACTCATTTGGATAATGTTTCAATTTCAATTGACTACATAAAGATGTTGATAATTAAATGTGTGACTGTTTTAATTTGTATTCTTGGTAGATTGAGTTTTAAAAGGTATGCATGTACACCAGGCTTCTGGTATGCCAGCATCAACACATGTACGATTTTCGGGCATTTCCTCAAATATTTTTTGACATTTTTTGCAATGATAAGTCTGTTGTACATTAAAGCCAGACTTAGCCAATTTCAGTAGATGTAGAAAAACAAAAAAAAAATTTTTTTATTGTCTAATTCAAACTTTTTTAAATAAATTATAAAAATAATCCCAAAAATTGAAATTAACTATTTACTTGCGAATGTATTTAATAAATTTTTGTGTTTTAATAAATTGTGTGTTTAATAAATTTGTGTGGTTTTTCATGTTGTTTACATGGAAGACCATCTGAAAAAATAATATATAGATGGTCTGCCTTGGTATTGAACCAAGGTCCTTCTGGTTGGTAGGCGGGTGTCTTACCTTCCACAGCGGCAGTATTTATTAGAAATTTTACCGAATCTGTTCGAAAAAACTGGAAGTTTAAAAATTTTTATAAGTTTTGAAGTAGAAGTGCACTTAAGGATTTTGAGAAAATACTATATGCAATTTTTATAACATACTCAGACGTTTTAACTGATTTGTTGTTAAATGTTTTTGAATTAAAGAAAAAGAGAAAATTAAACGAAAAATTAGACACAAAGGACAAAGGAGTTAGGAACATATTTAATTTGTTTTTAGAAGTACGTACATATGCATGTATATTGTTTGTAATTTTTTTTTCTAAAATCGCTACAATTATAAATTTCAAAAATTTGTTTAAACTGTTCTAAATAGAATAAGTTTTGTTTGTCGTTACATATATAATATAGTTTTCAATTAGATACGTACTATTGTTTTATAAATGTAGTAGTTCTGATTTTTGTAATTTTAAGTCTGGCAGTCTGTAAACAAAGAAAAAGTGAACAAACTTTGACAGCTGAAAACTGAAAACACGCATCAGCAAAAAATATACATATGTGGACTCGCAAGTATCTTCTTTGGTGTGCCCTGACTGATACAATGGCTGTTCACCAACAAGTAAACAAAATGTGTGTTCAATACATGATACACGGATTCAAGACTTTGTGAGTTTAGGAATTATTTGCATTGTATTTAATATCCATATAATTCCTATCATAAAAAAGGTTTAATAATGTTTTCACACTGAGTAGTTTCAGAGAAAAAGTTGGTTTTAACTTTAGAACTATCATTAAAACCTGGCTTTACCATACAAAATTATTGTGTTAAAACTATAATACTATAATACTATTTTTGAATTGGTTTTAAGCAGGTTTTATGAAATACAACCTTGTTCTAAATTCAGTGGTACCAAGGTAATAATGTTAAACCAGCTGACAATTGAAGTGGCGCTCAAAATAAAAGCAAATAAAACCTGTTTACTATTTTGTTGATCTCATCCATTGTTGATGTAAACAAAAGTGATTATTCTCTTTTCTCTTTATTTCTCTTCTAACGCTTTTTTATACATAATGACTTGATTTTTAAAGTGCTTATTAATTTTCTATTAACCGTCTTTTACAAAATGTAAAATATGTATTTTGATACCTTTTCTATTCAAAAAATTTCTTGATTTTTTATAGAAATACAAACAGCTGCAGCAGCTGCAGGCCAAACAAAAGTTATAACCAAATTTACGAAAACTTATAGTGTGAAAGCAATGGTTTTTGCTCTACGGTTTAAATGTTTAAATCAGGTTTGAAGTTTTGGTGTGAAAACAATATACATGTGTTACTTTCAATGTGTGCAGTTGTTCTGTTTCTTTTCGCGACAAGCTAAAGAGTCACTATGATTTGTTCTCTTCAAAACCTATTTGATTTATTTTTATATAAGTATATATATTTAACATTGAATGCTTAGCATTGTATTAATTATAAAAAATATGTTTGTTAAGATGACCCTATCTTAAAAAAATGCTATAACATAAACTTCACATCGAAAATAATTTTAACTTATGATAAGCTTCTGAAAGAAATCACCTTAAGTATCCTATTGAATACTGCGGGACATATTATTATAAAACGTTAAATAACAGCAAAAAGGCCACATACAGTCCTCCATACGACTTCTTTTTCAACTAACAGTTAAATAATAGCACGGAAAAGTTTTTATATTTTTTTAATATTTCAATTTGATTTGATAATATTTTTATACAACGTTTTTTGGTCAAACATTTGCCAAATGTGAACACATACTAGGTATAATAATATTCAGTTTGTTGATTAAGGAAGGCAACAAATCGTCTGTTTATTTAGCAACGCTAGATGAATACCCATAATAACTTGCTTTATAATAATATTGTGATCTAAAATTCCAAGCTGCTGTAAAATTACATATTTACTTATTTATTTATTTTTTTAATACAGTAAATTTTACTGGTCAATACAGTATTTTTTTTTTTTTTTTTTTTGTAAACAAAAGTACCGAAACATTAAAATAATTAACTCGTAAAATATTTAGTAAAATGACGGGATTTGAAAAAAAGATTTCACAGCTTATTTCGTGTGTACAGATTTATAATTATTTTATAGTACCAGAGTATTTTGTAGTACCAGAGGAACCCTACCCGCTTTTGTGTTATACATCTAATTTAAAGAAATTCATCAAAACTAACGATTTGTATTGACTACTACGACATTTAGACTACGTTCAGAAACTTCCATTCTAACCATTCTAGATATACAAAAAACAATATTTATTTTGTATGGGAGGTGCCACACTCACTTATTCAATTCCGCCCATATTTCGATGATGTGTATTGACTACGAAGTTATTTAGATCAAATTCAGAACGTTTCACTATTACTGTTCCGAAGATATACAAAAATCAATATTTACTTTGTATGGGAGGTCACACTCCTACTTATATAATACAGCCCATTTTTTGAGTGATAATTTATATTGCCCACAAACTTACTTGGACCAAATTTAGAATCTTTCACTATTAGCGTTCAATATTTACTTTGCATGGCAGGTGCTACTCCCACTTATCCGATTTCGTCCTTGTTTTGATTGATGATTTGTATAGACCGCAAAGTTATTTGTGCCGAATTTATAAATTGTTACTTTTACCGTTTCAAAGATATAGACATATAAATAAAAATTTTATATGGGCATAACACCGCCCAGGTGTACATCTTTCCAAGGCATGTATTGTTTTGTAAATCGTGGTAGTGGTTCTCGAGTTATAAAATGACGAACATACGACAACTTATTGTTATATAGATTTTTTTCAAAAAACAAGAGTTAGCACAAAAAACACATAGAAAACCTCGTAAAATTCAGTTTTTAAGTCTACAAGTGTCAGTTAAGGTAGAATTACATAACACGCGTTAATTCTTCGTTTACTATCGTGCGTTAAAAAGTTAACTCGCATGAAAAATTGTAAGTTACACAACATTTTCTGTCAGCTTTTTTTATTTGTTTTCCTATCACTAAATTAAAAAATGATTCATATTCGTTTGTTTATTTTTCTTTTGTCAGCTAATAGCTATCAAAACAATACACCGTGTTAAAAAGTTAACCAACTTTCTAACGCAAACGCGTCAAAATGTTTTTTCGTAACTCGTTATAGGCCAGCACACTAGCTTAACTTTTTTTTTGACAGAAGTCTCGAAATCACGCGCGCAGTAACGCGTGTTATGTATTACTACCCTTTGTTCTGTTTTACCATGGGTTAGTAAATACTGTTACGTTTCAATTTTTTTAAAACGTTTAAGTTCTTTTAAATTGCGTAAAATAAAATAAATGAAGCGAATTTATTGTTTTACACAGTTTTTATTTCCAAATTAACTTAATACAATGTCCAACTTATTTAACTTTCGCTTAATATACAAATTTATTCAATACTCAACTATTATTACGACCTTAGGCTATGACTGCAAAATTATAACTGACAAACCAAGGATAATGATGCGGCTTTAATTGTTAATCAATATTAGTTTCGAATATTCTAGTACATTCCACAACCTACCATTCAGTTTCCGTTAAGATTAGAATTACATATCCGATTTATAGTGGTATTGTTAGCACTGTTCAAATAAATACATCCTTAACAGGGATGATTATAGCCAATAAAATAAATTCCATAATAAAGTTTATAGCTTTAAATGTTGGTGTATCTGTTTAGGTGTTTAAATTTTTCTAACAATATCAATAACGACACGTTAGGTTTTAATTAAATATTATAAGCATGGAAAAAAACAAAACTAAATTTCCGAAAATGTTAATTTATGTGTTTCGAAAGTTGAATACATTATACAAAGATAGGTTCGTGATAATATAGTGACCACTAAATGCTGAGAAGTTATAAATGAAATCTTTACAGAGGCACACGAACGTTAGATATTGAAGAAAATTAAGCACCAGCCAGTATTGCCACCTTGTGTGTAACCGCACATATTGTGTGTAATTTGTTATCATGTGTGGAGCAATTACACTTGAACGAAATCTCGTCAATTAGATTTAAAATCTTGTACTGAATCTAATGCACTTACATTCGATTTTCTTGACATTTAACGAGATTACGTTTTCACGTGGCTGAAATAGAATAGAAAGAAATTAAATTTTTTGATTGCCTTTGATACCTACCTGTTTTATGAATAATATTCGTAAATTGTTATATAGACAAACCCATGGCTAATTCGCCATATTTTTTCAATAAATTTTGTAATTAAAAAAAAATGTTATTTTGATTGTCATTTTTTCTCGAACAGAGTTGTATTTTTAGTACAAAAAAATAGAGTTGCATAAATAAATTTACTAGATTTCAACTCTCTCGTGACTAAGTAGACTTTGTTTTGTATGGGACATCTACATATTTGAAATCTACTAGATTTTGATCGAAATATCTATCGTAAGTAGCAGATTTCGTTCAGGTGTAAATAGGCTATTAGTTTCATATGCTATATTTTGAATTTGCTAATTTTTTGAATTTTCTAATTTGCAAACCAAACTGAATTTAATCACAAAAATTCAAAAACTACTGTTAAGCATGGGCGGTGGTTTATATTTTAAATTCTAGTGAAGACAATATTTTAAATTCTAGTGAAGACAATTCATATTTTTTTGATGGTGAAGTGAACAAATTTGTTTGTTTCAATATTCGAAAAGAAAATATGAAGCAAAGTGCAGTGAATTGGGTTATTGCAAGCAATTTTCCATTCTACTAAGAAAAAGGGTTTGGTTGATTTCTATGTGACCAAAACAGAAACACCTGTGCAAAGCTCAGAACCTAATGTAAGTGAGCATCTTTAGAGCAATTGGCTAGTTCAGCTTAAGGTGACATTATCAAAAGTATGGCCCTCCATAGAGCCGGAACTATACCAAAAATTTGTTAAAATCAATTCTAAGGCGCTTACAGACTGTTCTGGATTACAAAGATATGTAAACTATTACTAATTGCTCATTTAAGGTATTCTTAACATGCTTTGATCGATTAAGCGTTGAGTTTTTTTATTATTATTATATTTGTCTTTATTGAAATCTCTTCCATTTTAATTTATTACATTGTTATGAGACTTTACTTAAAGTATTACAACAATAAAATTATTAATAAATAAATAAAACCACAAAAAATCACAGAATTAAGGAAAAGTTGTGTAAAAAACCTTGTACAAACCTAAAATATAAGAAATTTTTCAAATACCCACTAATTGACTCTTTCAGAAAATAAGAGACGTAGTGACTATTTAACAAATTTCTTATTATATCATATGTGGAAGTTCTGAACTTTTCATTAAATGACAGGGAACTGACCATTGCGAATAATTTAAACACTACATGAATAAAGTTTCTGTGTAGCAAATCAGTAGGTTTAGACCATATATTATCTTCCAATTTTAATTCTGTATTATCTGTAATTTACATTTCCTTCTACAAATTCTAGAAACTTTAAAAACCTGGAAAGCATAGGTTAAAATAGGCTGCGTACACATCTTGTATAACAGAAATAATCCTTTCAATTATGTTTAGATCTCCTGTTGAGTAAAGGATAAGTGGCACGATCGCACCTTACTGGCTTCTCACAAACATATTTCAAGTGCTCTTTGAATGATAACTTTTTGTCTAAAATTACTCCTAAATATTTAACCTCATCCCCTAGTGGGACGATAACTCCTCTAGAATAAATGTCTGGTAGGAATACGGTTCGAAGATCTATTATGCGGAAATATTATAGCCTGGGTTTTACTATCATTAACTTTTATTCTCCACCTGTCAAAATATTTGTGGGCTATCCTTAAACTATACTCCATTCTTTTAATTATTGCGTTAGTTACTTTACAGCAACAAATAAAAGCGCTTTCTTTCGTATAAAAAGCCATTTGGGAATTCTTGGGAACGGTGATATCTGATATAAGCGTTGGGTTATTTTTGTGTTTCTGATGAAAAATATAGTTATTATTGGATCAAGTGATGGTTTTCTTATTATTCACAAAGGCTCATATATGATGTATAAATAAGACCCCAATATTGGGTATTCACAATGTATGGTATCGTGTCATATTGTCATAATGTTCTAAAATGGTTTAAAAATGATTGCTTTTGATTTTCAAACAAAAAATGTTTTAAAATAATAAAACTTTTATAGCTATGTTTTCTGTGCTGTCATATTTTAAAAATAAATAAAAGTGTTCGCAAAATCTGAAAAATTGTTGACAGAAGTCATTCAACTGTGCACGACATAATAAAACGTTTCAAAGTCAATAGAACGGTGCAAAATAGACCAAAACATGCCCACAACAAAATAAATTGTAAGACAGAAGAACGTTTTTTTGTCAGAAAAATAAAAGCAAATTCCTCTCCAAGTGCTCCAAAACTTAATGTTGCTGAAAGTGACCTTGGTCAGAAAGCGAGCCCATCAACAATAAGAAACTTGTCTTACAGCGTTGGTCTTAATGGTAGAAGAGCTAGACAAAATCCTCTTATTAGTAAGCGCAATCAAACCAAAAGAGTATCAAAATAAGGGTTTTCTTTTTGGAGAAACGTTATGTTCACCGACGAAAGCAAATTTAACGAATTTAGGTCGGATGGTATGGAGGAGACAAAATCTGGAACTATGTTTGAATAACTTAAAACCGACAGTAAAACATGGGGGTGGTTCAGTGCTTGTCTGGGGTTTATTTTCTTCATCAGATCCAAGATCTTTTCATTTTATTGACACTATCATGGATCAAAATGTTTATTTAAACATTTTAAAAGAAAACTTGCCAAAAAGTGTGGATAAGCTTCCTCTGGATAACGATTGGTACTCTTACCAAGATAACGACTCCAAACACAAGGCCCAGAAAGTAAGATCTTGGCTGCCACATAATGTGCCACATTAAGAGCTAAGAAGGGTTTTATTAGAAGAATGGGAAAAAATACCAGCTGGTTGCTGCCAAAAATTGGTCGAATCTATTCCCAAGAGACATATTGCATACTTCAAAATCTTTTTCATTCCTGGAAAATAGTTTTCATCTATAATATATGTTCCTGGAGCGAACATACCCAGTTACCCAATACCCAATTTTTCAATATGGAGAAATTTTGTGGATGGAAATTGTAGAATAAGGCTGCCTTTAAACTCTTCTAATAAGAAAAGTTCGCACTGCAGAAGGTTTGTACGTGTAGAGTCTACAGTACTCTTCATATACTCCAACAATCTCTCCACTGAGTCATAGTTTACCGTAAGACGAATAAATAGCTGAAATAATACATTTCTACAACCATAATACTTGTTCTATTTTGATATGATAAACTGATTTTTAAATTGATTAACGGGAAATCTTATGGATGTAATCGCATTTGTAAGCGAAATCTCTCTATGGGCTGTTTCACTATTGTCATCGTTTATTTGATTTATGTACCTACAGGTTTTATAAAAAAAAATTTTGTCGAAAATCCTCTATGAACACCTGACATCTTTTCATTTTCGCATTAAGATTTCTGTCGGACATGGCGAACGTTAATGGTTGGTGGTCTGTAAAAATGTGTACCCCTGTAACTCCGTACGAGTAATGTCTGAGATTCTTAAGAGCCCATACGATAGCGAGTAACTCCCCTTCATTGGTGGCATAGTTTGCTTTGGTGTCAGAGAGAGTTCTTGAAATCATAGTGATCGGCTTTCCACTTTGTGATAAAACCGCTCCGATTGCCACCTCCGATGCATCGGTTGTTAATTCAAAATGCTTTTCGTAGTCAGTGTATTCCAGCAGAACATCATTGAAGATCAACGCTCTCTTTAATCTATCAAACGACGCTAATGCCTCACTATCCAAACTTATCTTAATACTTCTCGAGTATTTTGCCGCAATGTTACCATTTTCCCCTCTCAGATACTAGGTCAGAGGTTTCGCAATGTGTGCGTCCCTTATAAATCTTTTATAGCATCCCGACAGTTCGAGAAAAGACCTGAGGGAGTTTTAAACTCCGAAATTGTTTTGACCTTTTCAGGGCATGTTCTTATGCCGCTTCTTACCACAATGAAACCGAGAAACTGAATATCTGATTTAAAAAACTTGGAATTTTCAGACGACAGAGAACTTATATGTTCTAAGTAGCTGTACTCGTCAAGAGAATAGATGATTATGTCATCCATGTAAACCTGGTGAAACTTCCACACATACTCCCTGTGGATGTCATCTATTGTTCTTTGAAATATGCTGGGAGCATTTTGAAGACAAAACGGCAATCTACAGAATTCATACTTCCCGTTATTAACGCCAAATGCCGTCTTTTTCCTATCCATTTCAGAAAGTTTTATCTGGTGAAACCTTGACATGAGATTCAACGTAGAAAAATATCTGGATTTCCCCAAATTTGACAGAATTACCGCTATGTCAGCGGTAATGAATTTGGCCACCAATCAGTGTTTTAGATTACCAAACTGATCAAGTCCTTTCTTTCCAACCACATGTATTGGTGAGTTGTATGAAGAGCATGACTTCATAATTATGCCGCCCCTCAACAGTGCCTCAATTTCGGTATTCACGAAGTCAGACACTGAAGCAGGATACGGATAGGGCCTGCTATAAATAGGTTCATCCGTAACGGTCTGTATAGTTGCCTCCACTTTGGTGTTGAATAGCAGTGATCTCTTGGGATCAACGAATGCATCGATATCGAAAATTCAAAACGCAATTACCTATGTCAATGGTCGCAGAAATTTTTTTCAGAAATGCGCAATTAATCCAAAATATAAAATGAGGCTATACGTCCGAAAATTGATATTCTACATTTTTCCCTAATCTGATTTGTCCCGTTCACTGAACTCACTTGAAAAGATTTTTTTTTTGAGGAGTAATACCTACTAAAATGTACCTACTAAAAGGTTCAGTTTTTTGTTGTTCCCGTCTCTACTGATAGTCTTAATTCCCACCTTTGAAAGTTTTCCCCTACATCATATATGTCTTCACTGTCCTCGCCACACCCAAACAGAGAACATATCTCATCGAATTCTTCAGGGTACAATTCTAGATGGTTTATTCTTCGTGTTTTCTACCTGAATCCTCATACTTCCTTTTGAAGTTTTCGCGGAGTATATGCTGATGGTTCTGTTGTTCAGCCTGTGAAGTTGTAGATTGCACTTGCATATGCATATGAAAAATGAGTAAAACTGATGGAGTATGTCTAATTGTTGAGGACCCTGGATCTACATCCATTGGCGTTGAATGTTCGCTATAATTTCCCCCTTTAACAGTACCATATGTCTGTGCTAATTTGTATGACGGATGAGGTGGCAAATTGTTTATCTTTCTTTGATGGAAGTGGTTTGTCCTAGCCAAGTCACCGACTGCAAATATTCTTGCAAATTCTTGCCTAGGTTGGTTAGCTTCCAATTCCTGAGCAGTAGCTAAGGCTGTTGTAAAGTCCACAGGTTTTGCTGAAAACAAAATATCGCTTAGTGGACGACGTAAACCCGAGATAAACACTTGTAAAGCGTTTTCTCTGGCACGTTCATTTAGCGCTGCTATTACGTCTTCATTGTTTGAATAAGTCATTTTATTTTTATTAATAATCAATGTCAATTGCTGATCCACTGCGTCATAAAAATCATAAAGCGATTTTTCCCCCTGCTTTAGTATATTTAAGTCATTCTCCAAGGCCTGCAGGGATCTTTTGTCCGCATAACATTGATACAGGCGGGCAATAATTGCTTGGAAATTTAAGACGGTACTGAAGGACGAGAGTTTAGCATTAGCCACTCCCACTATCTTATTTCTAAAAATTTCCTTTGCAATATAATGGTTTTCTGATCCTTCGGTATAATAAGATTGAATCTCACCTCTAAATTCTCGTAATGATTTTACCAAATCTAAACTATTTCCTTGCTTATCGTCACTCAATGGCACTGGTTTGTATGTTGTTACTTTAGAGTTTATCGATCGAACTGTTTTATGAACGATTCCACTTTACGTGCCAAATCTTCTGTCAGTGCCGGTGCGGCTGTGGTGACAAGTCCCACTATTTGTTCGTTTATCATACTCATTCTCCAAATGTATAACATAACTCTTTCAAAAAAGAAAGTGACTAAATTATCATTTAAATTGAACATGGCTGATGTTGTATTGGTGATAACAAAGATTGCACGCTTTAAGCCGGCCTTATTGCTCGCCGCAAATAGGGGGATTCGAAACCTCGTTACACCGACTGCCATATTGCCACATTATAAATTTTAAAAATAGGAAATTGCGTGCCAACATATGTTCACTGAAATAATTTAATGGTACAAAATATAGCTATACGTCACCAGGTAGCATTGGGACATTCTGCCCACCCGACCTGATCATAATGAAAAGAAAACCAGTGATTATTCCCCATAATGATCCCAAAAA
The DNA here is from genome assembly GCA_023159175.1 of Wohlfahrtia magnifica. NCBI lineage: Eukaryota > Metazoa > Arthropoda > Insecta > Diptera > Sarcophagidae > Wohlfahrtia > Wohlfahrtia magnifica. The sequence goes on along the minus strand of JAKWBJ010000047.1, from coordinate 1,770,494 downwards.
AAAAAACTTTAAGTTGTGACCCCAAATATCAACATCAAACAGAAATTATTATCCTTAGGCAGACATACTTATATAATTAAACTTTCATTTAAATAGATACTAATCATTATAGAAACAAATCATTATAGCCTTAATAAAAAAAAATATTTTTACGAATTATAAATTAAATGAACAAATTTAAAAAAAATCACCAGCAAAAATAAATGTGTAATAATTATAAAGTAATTTCATGCAAATGCAAAAAATCAATTAATTTTTACTGGTTACCCTGACGATGAAAAAAAAATTTTAAATATAAAAAGAACAGAAATGATATAAACAAAAGAAAAATCAACAAAAACAAAAAGAAACTTACATCATTATATGTTGTTCAGCCATCAAAAGATCTTTGGATGCCGGTATGATGTTGCTGTGTCTCATGTTGATTTTTCTCAACAATGTTGCTAAGCAAATGTGTATGTGTAAATATATAAATTTTGTAAAAACTCTTATAAATCACAATATCTTTAAATGTTATTACATGAAATGTTACCCAAAGCAAAAATTAACACAAATGAAAAATGTTATGGAGTTGACAATGTTAATTACAGTAATTTATGAAATTGTTTTTGCTTTGGTTAACAGAAAAATAACTTAACAAATCAAGTTATTGCAAAAACAAAATTATAACGGAAAAAAAAATTACTGACTTAGTTATACATATAGACATATAAAAAAATTACACTTATATATATATTTTTTTAAAACAGACAATTTTTCATAAATATCACCATTCTATAACACTTTTTCATATTTTTCAATCAAGTAATTTTCACGCTTTTGTGCTCCTTTTTATATTGCCACTTTTTCTCTTAAACATGTTGCTTGGCCGTCCAATGCCGATATTTTAGTCTTGCTGTTCTCCACAACTTTTATCGTATTGTGGCATATGCATGTTTTTTCAAAATTTTCGGATTTAGATGTTTTTTTTTATATTATTGTCCTTTCCTTTTTTTTGTAACCCTCTAAAATTTCATTTAATACCGGCTCGAGTTATGGCATTCTTATTCACGACAGTTTTCTTACTAAATTCTCATCATAAATTTGGAACGCAAAAAGGTGGTTGTTTTTAACAGGCAATGAGAGCAATTATTTTATAAGCTCATGTTAGCAAAAAAAACTGAGCGCTTAGTGAGAAATAAAAAGAATTAGGTGCCAAATCTGATTAAACAAAGACAAAAATGACAATTAAAAGAATTTTATAAAAATCATAATAAAACAAAGTCGAATTACCCAAAGGAGATGGCACCAAAGGGAAAAAGGACGAAATCCCGGTGAAAAAAATGCAATTAAAAGAATTTCCCATCCAAAAACAACCCTATTTAGGAAATTTAATAGTTTTCATATAATTTAAATTTATTAATGGATAAAGACTAAATAAAATTACCTGCAAACAACAATTTCCACAATTTAAGATAGAAAACGATTTTATCCTAACACAATGATGTTAGAAAAATTATCCTTTTTCGAACTTTTCAAACTTATTTTAAGCAAATTTTATATGTAATTGCACTCTCAAGTCAATAATATTTGTACTGTTTGCACTTTAAAATTAAAACACCATTACTATAGATCAGTAGATTCTAAAATGCTAGAAAATGTTTAATCTATCCTAAAAGAAACCTTGGGGAAGCTATTATTAAGCAGCGCGCCAAAAAAAATTTACCTTAACATTCCAATGGGAAGTATGATATAAAGTAATAAGCAAAAGGTAAACGTCAACCTGACAAAAAAAAAATACAGGTAAAAGTTAATTTCAAATATAGATGGCACCATATATCACTGTATGAGCATAAAAATAACGAAAAAATAGAATTCAAATGCACGCATATTACAACTCCCCCCCGCCAAGATCTGACGTTGGTGGCAAATTTTCCAACAAAAGTCAGATTGATATTCACAAAGTGACCTTCAAATTACCTTTATTGGCGTATGTCTTTCGCATGGTATCGTCCTACAGAATTGCCGTTTAAATCTTCCAATTCGTAGTAGCAGTTGCCTAGTTTTCTTCGTACCCGAGACTTTATAAAATTCGGAGCCAATTTTGCATTATATCCCTGTTCATAGCTACTCTGCTTAAAATTTCTTCGGTAAATTTCTTGACCTACATGATACGATACATTTCTCGATCGGAGATTGTAGGTTTTCTCATTCCGTTCAAACTGTTTCTGTACAATCTCAGCAGCCTTTTTACTCATTATTTGCATCGAATCATTCCTATCAAAATTAACGCTATGATCATCTAACATTTGAAGACGTCGCAACAGATCATAAGTCAAACCATTCGTCACCATATGTTGACCAAAAGCTAAGTAATAGGGCGATGTCCCAATAGCTGCATGTGTAGCAGAACGTAGGGCACAAGAGATGTTGCTTAATTTTTCATCCCAATCCTTTTGATCGATACGTACGTAGGATTTAATAGCCGGAAGTATAGATCTGTTTACCCTTTCAGAGGCATTTGCCTGTGGTGCATGAACAGCTGTATAAACAAGACGAACTCCATAGCGCGATAAAAAGTTATTAAATTCGTTTGATCTAAATTGTGAACCGTTATCTGAAACAACTACCTCTGGCACACCAAATGTGTGAAACAATTCATTTTCCACGTATTTTATGACGATATTCGCTGTTAACTTTTTAATTGCTTTAATAAACGAAAATTTCGAAAAATGGTCTAAAACAATAAAAATTCCAATATTACCCGAACGAGATCGGGGGTAGGGTCCTAAGAAATCAATGTAGAGTTTTTGGAAGAATCTAGGTGTATTCGAAATTTTTCCCATTGCAGGTCTAAGTGTTTTATTCGGATGTTTTGTCGTCTTACATATTTCGCATTTATCGACATAGTTCTTCACATCTACTACCATGTTTGGCCAGAAATAAAATCGACGTATCTTTTCTAATGTTTTGTTTACGCCACCATGAGATGATAAGGTGTTATTATGAGCTTTCTTCAATATTTCTGGAATCATATCGCTAGGTATCCACAATTTCCATGCTAGATCATCTTGAACTTTTTCACCAGTAGCATGTACCGTACGTCTGTACAAGTAACCGTCTTCAATCCGAAGGTCTGGTGTCTTGTCAATTGTCTTCCCAATCTTGTCTAATAAATCCTTGTATTCGTCAGAGTGAAAAGATGTAGAGTTTAAATCTACGAAAAGCCCACTGTCACGGTCCATTTCTGTCAAACTGTCTACTTCTAATGCGGACAAGTCATCAGTATTGGCCCTTGAAAGTGTATCCGGAACTATATTTTGTGTACCACGCCTATGCTGAATAGTGAACTTATAACCTTGAAGTTTTAAAGCCCATCCAGCCAATCTTGTACTGAGATCAGTCTGAGACATGAGCCACTTCAATGATGCATGATCAGTGATTATAGTAAACTCATGTCCTTCGACATACGCTCTGAATTTATTTATGCTAAGCAGCGCAGCCAAACATTCTTGCTCAGTAACAGAGTAATTGCGTTGGGCTTTATTGAGCTTCCTGGACATAAAAGCAATAGGAACCTCTTCACCCTCCGCTGTTTTCTGTACCAAGACACTTCCAACACCAGTTTTACTTGCATCACAATGAATGAAAAATGGTTTAGAAAAATCTGGGCTATGTAAAACAGGTGCTGTGCTTAAATGGGTTTTCAACACTTCAAAAGCTTTTTGAGCTTCATCAGTCCAATAAAATTTCTTTTTTCCTTTCAATAATTCAGTTATAGGTGTGGTGATATCGGCATAATTTTGGATAAACTTTCGGTACCATGCTGTCATTCCCAAAAATCTACGAACTTGTTTAACGGATTTGGGTATTGGGAAGTCGGTTATGTCAGATATTTTCTCCGGATCCGTACGAATTACACCATTACCAACCACATGAACTAGATATTTTACCTGCCGTACACAAAAATTACTCTTTTCTACATTAATGGTAAGTCCGGCTTCTTTTATTCTCTGTGCAACAATTCTTAAAACTTCGAGATGTCTTTCGAAAGATTCGGATATGATAAGGAGATCGTCAAGATAGACGAACACTTCCGATCTTAAAGGTGGTGGTATTACCTTATCCATCAAACGACACATGGTTTGTGGTGCATTACAAAGACCAAAGGGCATCACGGTGTAGTGGTACAACGGTCTTCCAGGCACTGTGAACGCTGTCTTCTCTTTAGATCCATTATCTAAAGGTATTTGCCAGAACGCATCTTTAAGGTCTAAGCTGGTGATAAATTCTGCTTTTGGTAATCGACTCAAAATGCCATCAATGTGAGGTAGCGGATATGCATCTCCAGTAGTTACGGCGTTCAACTTCCTACTATCTAAACACAATCTATTCTTTCCAGGTTTTCGATGAAGGACTACAGGGGACGACCAAGCACTATTGGATTCCTCAATCACACCAAGGCTCAGCATCCTATCAAGCTCTTCATATATAAGTTTTTCAATAGCGGGTGACACGGAGAAATGTCGCTGCTTGATGGGTTTCGCGTCTCCGGTATCAATGACATGCGACAATAAATTTGTTCTACCTAATCCTTTTTCAGCAAATGATGGAAATAAATGTTTAACAATATCAAGACTTTGACTCTGTGAAATCGAAAGAGGAATTTTCCCTTCAAATTCGTTTACAACATTTTCATTCTGAACTGTACTCCACTGTGTCACACCTAAAGGAAGTAATGGAAAAGTTTCCCAAAAATCAATACCAAGATATAAATCCTTTTCTAACCCTGGAACAATGTACACCAATATTGGCTTTTCTGTTCCCCTAAAGGTAATGTTAGTCTCAATAACTCCTACAATCTTCTGACTATTACCATCTGCCGTATTAACAGAAGAATTTACTTTCCTGTATCTGCAACCAGAATCTATATATTTTTCTGCAGTCTTTGAGCCTATGCAACTAATAGAAGCTCCGGTGTCCATTAAACCCAAAAACTTTTCACCAAAAAGTATCACCTCCGCATAAGGACGAACGTCATTCGCTTTAGATAAAACCGAACAGATAATTTTCTTTCTATTTTGTTGTATTTTTCGCCAAAATGACTTAATGCGTTTAGCAGATCGCGTTGTTTTCTTTATTGCATCGATATTATTTCTAAAAATTCGATTACGAGCAGTGAAATACTCCTGCAGTCGAAGATGAAAAGGTTTAAAAGATGGATAGGAAATGGCCTTTATCCTTTATGTCCTTCCGATTGGTATAATAACCTCTATTTTTACACGCTTTGTTGTTGTCCATAGGTGTTGTTGGTGCTGCGTTCTGATCCTTTAAGACTTCTACTCCATTTCCCGATTTGGTGTTACCTGAGGTTTTTGTGCACTTCGTTGTGCACTCGCTCTCACGTTTTTTGAATTACACTGTTTACAGTTGGGCTTGTATGTGTCCGGTGTTCCGCAACCATAGCAAAATATGGTTCGCTCAGCTAAACAATCCTGGTAACGATGACCAGTCTTTTTGCAATTCCAACAAGTAAAACTTATAGCGGAAACTTCCTCAAAATTCTCTTCCAGCGGTTGATCTTCAATAAATTCTTCTTCAAGTTCAGCAATTCTCCGCTGCATTGTTAAAGGACGCAATATATACGAACTATGTTTTCTACGTATATCCTGTAAAAAGAATTCTCGTCGCCTACAAGTATCTCGCAAGTGTTCCACTGAGTAAATTTGCATATTAAGGATCTCATGCTGAATTTCAGGAAGCAAATTTCTACGTAGAATCTCTACTAGGGTTCTATCCGGGAGCGGTTCATTCAATCTATCCGTTAGGTGGACTATTGACTCATAAAAACTATCGAAGTTCTCGTTTGGTTTTTGTTTTCTATCCCTAATTAATTCTCTAATATCTACATCGGTTCTAGAGTCTCTATACTGTTGCCTTAAAGCTTTACACAAATTTGGCCATGTTATATTTGATACTGACTTGTGATACCTCCAAAACCAGTCGCTAGCTTTACCCTCAAAAAGCGAATTTGCATTGCGACAAAGTAAATCATAATTTCCGTGAAGGGTCTGTACAGTTAATGCTTCTATTCTGTAAATAAAATTTTCGATAGATAAACTATTAGGGCCTCCACAAAACTTAAGTTTCCAGTTAGAAATAATTTGCAAAACTTTATCAGGGCGAGAAGTTAGATCCGAGAGATTTGATGTATGTGAAATAAACGAATTAGGGATAGGATTTGGCGATATTGCGTTCGTTTGTGTCCGTACCTATGGAGTACCGTTTTCCCTATTGGACTCCAAGCCTAAAAACTCTCTAAAAGTATGCTCTTCTACAGCAGGCAACGAACGTATTCCATGAGATGGCGATCTTTGAATATCCGTATGAGAAACTGGAACAGTGGTGTTCGCAAAATTATACCGCGAAAAACTAGCCTGAATGTTGGTCTCTATTAATTTTGTTATTTGATTACTTAAGGTCGAAATCAATTGTGCTTGTTGAGCAGATACAACGTTAGTTACGATCTCCTGAAAAGTTTCGACGTTTAAAGCAGGTGTCTGTACTGAAATACTCGGCACGACAGTTTCATTTGCAGTGCTTCCCGACACATTTACCGAAGTACTAGCCTGATCCATGGACTGCTGTCCTGTGGACGGCACTCTAGATTGAGATCGAGTAGTGGAGGGAGTACTATCGTTAACTATTCTCATATTGCAAACAGAACAATAAGGTCTTACTTTAACAAGTTTGGACAAACAACTTTTATGGAAGGTATGGTTGCACACCGTAGTGTGACTTTGAGCCCTAGCTGTTATGACAGTATTACATGCGTCGCAATTGGGATGTTTATCCAAAGCGACGGTATGCTCAGATGTTTCACCGGGCGGATCCTTGGTCGACATTCTAATCGAATTTATGGCTAAAAGAACGGTATGAAAATTACACCTAATTTGCAAAAAGTTATGGTTAAATGCAATTCAGTAAAAAAATAATTATATGGGAAATTTTAACAACAAAAATAAATAAAAAAAAACAAATATAACAAAAAAGAAATGGAAATTTGCTATAAAAAATTTAAATCTAACAAAGGTATATAAAAACAAATCCCAAAATCAGTCTCAATTTCTGTTTGATGTTTTTCTCCTCCCAATCGGGTACACAAGCTTAAATTTAACTATACATAACCATATAATTGCAGCAGTAGCACATGTCACGATAAAAAAATCAAAATACTTTAAAATGGATAGCAAAACTGAGAAAGCTATAATTCCAAATGAAAAAGGTATTAAAGAAAATAATATGATATAATCTGTGGACTGCTCTAGATCAATAATCCAGAAACACAGTTTTCCGTCCAGATAAACATATTAACACTAAACAAAAAAAATTATAAAGGTATTCCGAATTCAGTGGTTGCATACGAACATAATGGAATAAACCAGATCATATACAAGTTCCATAAAAAATCGTAATATCATATAACTTTTAAAATTATAAAAAGGAGCCAAATAGCGTATCGTTTCCTCCAATAAAAAGGTATTGTCCTCCAATATGATACTCCATTCGGGCCCCACGTTGGGCGCCATTAAATTTATAACATAACTCTTTCAAAAAAGAAAGTGACTAAATTATCATTTAAATTGAACATGGCTGATGTTGTATTGGTGATAACAAAGATTGCACGCTTTAAGCCGGCCTTATTGCTCGCCGCAAATAGGGGGATTCGAAACCTCGTTACACCGACTGCCATATTGCCACATTATAAATTTTAAAAATAGGAAATTAATTGCGTGCCAACATATGTTCACTGAAATAATTTAATGGTACAAAATATAGCTCTACGTCACCAGGTAGCATTGGGACATTCTGCCCACCCGACCTGATCATAATGAAAAGAAAACCAGTGATTATTCCCCATAATGATCCCAAAAAAAAAAAACTTTAAGTTGTGACCCCAAATATCAACATCAAACAGAAATTATTATCCTTAGGCAGACATACTTATATCATTAAACTTTCATTTAAATAGATACTAATCATTATAGAAACAAATCATTATAGCCTTAATAAAAAAAAATATTTTTACGAATTATAAATTAAATGAACAAATTTAAAAAAAATCACCAGCAAAAATAAATGTGTAATAATTATAAAGTAATTTCATGCAAATGCAAAAAATCAATTAATTTTTACTGGTTACCCTGACGATTAAAAAAAAAATTTAAATATAAAAAGAACAGAAATGATATAAACAAAAGAGAAATCAACAAAAACAAAAAGAAACTTACATCATTATATGTTGTTCAGCCATCAAGAGATCTTTGGATGCCGATATGATGTTGCTGTGTCTCATGTTGATTTTTCTCAACAATGCTGCTAAGCAAATGTGTATGTGTAAATATATAAATTTTGTAAAAACTCTTATAAATCACAATATCTTTAAATGTTATTACATGAAATGTTACCCAAAGCAAAAATTAACACAAATGAAAAATGTTATGGAGTTGACAATGTTAATTACAGTAATTTATGAAATTGTTTTTGCTTTGGTTAACAGAAAAATAACTTAACAAATCAAAAGTTATTGCAAAAACAAAATTATAACGGAAAAAAAAATTACTGACTTAGTTATACATATAGACATATAAAAAAATTACACTTATATATATATTTTTTTAAAACAGACAATTTTTCATAAATATCACCATTCTATAACACTTTTTCATATTTTTCAATCAAGTAATTTTCACGCTTTTGTGCTCCTTTTTATATTGCCACTTTTTCTCTTAAACATGTTGCTTGGCCGTCCAATGCCGATATTTTAGTCTTGCTTTTCTCCACAACTTTTATCGTATTGTGGCATATGCGTTTTTTTTTCAAAATTTTCGGATTTAGATGTTTTTTTTATATTATTGTCCTTTCCTTTTTTTTGTAACCCTCTAAAATTTCATTTAATACCGGCTCGAGTTATGGCATTCTTATTCACGACAGTTTTCTTACTAAATTCTCATCATAAATTTGGAACGCAAAAAGGTGGTTGTTTTTAACAGGCAATGAGAGCAATTATTTTATAAGCTCATGTTAGCAAAAAAAAAACTGAGCGCTTAGTGAGAAATTAAAAGAATTAGGTGCCAAATCTGATTAAACAAAGACAAAAATGACAATTAAAAGAATTTTATAAAAATCATAATAAAACAAAGTCGAATTACCCAAAGGAGATGGCACCAAAGGGAAAAAGGACGAAATCCCGGTGAAAAAAATGCAATTAAAAGAATTTCCCATCCAAAAACAACCCTATTTAGGAAATTTAATAGTTTTCATTTAATTTAAATTTATAAATGGATAAAGACTAAATAAAATTACCTGCAAACAACAATTTCCACAATTTAAGATAGAAAACGATTTTATCCTAACACAATGATGTTAGCAAAAATTATCCTTTTTCGAACTTTTCAAACTTATTTTAAGCAAATGTTATATGTAATTGCACTCTCAAGTCAATAATATTTGTACTGTTTGCACTTTAAAATTAAAACACCATTACTATAGATCAGTAGATTCTAAAATGCTAGAAAATGTTTAATCTATCCTAAAAGAAACCTTGGGGAAGCTATTATTAAGCAGCGCGCCAAAAAAAATTTACCTTAACATTCCAATGGGAAGTATGATATAAAGTAATAAGCAAAAGGTAAACGTCAACCTGACAAAAAAAAAATACAGGTAAAAGTTAATTTCAAATATAGATGGCACCATATATCACTGTATGAGCATAAAAACAACGAAAAAATAGAATTCAAATGCACGCATATTACAAATGAAAGGATAATCACACTTAAAAAAAGTTCTGAACACACAAATTTGCTTTTATTTTTTTATTTATTATTTGTATTGAATGACTGGAGGGTGCCGTAGGATCGCAGCTAAAAATGTTATCATTAAAATTACTATTATTAAAAAAATATATATATTTTTATTGAAACTATTATTAACATAATCACACACTTTAAAAAGAAATCAAAAGAGTACTTACATCAGTATTATTATTAACAGCTCAACTAATTCCTCTGTGTTGTCTTCGTTAGATCAAATTATTCTTCTATTTCGTCCTTGTTTGTTGAATTAAATGGCCTCTCTTTTCAGTTTATTCTCCAATTGGACTTGGCTTGTTCCAATTATCTTCCTTCTTTTATTTTTTTGGGGTTAGGCCTCACCAATAAACATGGATATTTCTAGCGATTTGTTCAATTAAATGTTTTATTTTTATTTCACTCTTATTTTTATGCACTCTATTTTTAATTCGCTTTAAGGGTATGTCCTTTAAAATTTCACTTTTTGTTTTACTTTGTGGATACCATGTCCTTTTGTTTAAATTAATTTGTTTAATATTTCACTTTTTTAGGATATGATGTCCTTTAAAATTTTCACTTTTTATTTTACTTTGAGGATATGTACTATGTCCTTTCTTTAAGCCGAAGCACATTGGGCGCCAGTTAAGTTTTTAACGTCTTTTTGTTTTTAAGATTCAATATACCTATAATATTTTATTAAAAAATCTTAATTACTAATGACATATTTTTGATTAAACAAAAGTACTGACTTGGGTCTGCAATTTTTTACAAAAATTTATGTATTGACCAATAAATGAACTTCTAACAAAAAATTAGTGTTTTATTTCATAACAAGCATTCTAAAAGAATTCTTACACAACAGTTAAGTATACAATACAATGTATGCATTGCGTGTAATCTTATACCGCAATATTAATATAAATATTTTATTTCGTATAAAGCATTTGAAATGAGTTCTCACGCAACAGGTATGAATTGCATATAGGTTTACACCGCGATAATAATTTAAGTGTGGTTGTTTACCTCGCCTTGCTAGTCTAACTTGCATAAATCTTCAATTATATCGAGCCATAATTCCAAAAATACATGACAAAAAACTAATTTGTCAGGAGAACGTTTTTTTTAAATATTTTATATTCTACTTTAGCACATATATAAGTCTATTTTGTTTTTGTTGTAAAATCATAAAGTTACAATTTACAGCTACACATATATCTAAAACGTTGTGTGATGGTGCGAATGATCTTGACGTTTACGTCTCTTTGGCGGCTATTGCTCGACATATAAGTATATCGGATTTTTTAATATTTTAAATTGTTATAAAACCATGGCAAAATCTATTTCAAAAAGTTTTCAACACGAAATAAGCTGTGAGCCACTGTATTTGTTTAAACCCTAAAGTGTAATAAATTACGATTGTAAATAAAAATACAAAATACATATTAAATTATGCTAAAAAATGTATGCTTCGACAAGTATACATTAATTCAAAACTGTGTGCCGAGTGAAACGTCATCATTATCATAACGGCGTGAGAGCAACCTTATATCTAGCTTGGTAGCTACCATTATTTCTCATATATAAACTATTACATTAAGATCTAAAGCTATTGCATTAGGATTCCAATGGAATAGCTTCGTTTTGAGGGATCAAAGTATTGCAATCTTAATTATTGAAGGTAAGGTTTACTGAAATGTTCGCTTTATCTTCCAATTTAAAAAATTTAATGTTTTGGCCTCGGTACTGCAGAATAAAAAATTCAAAAAGGCATTCGACTGAAATTCAGTATATAAATATATTATATATAATATAAATATATATATATATATATATATATATATATATATATATATATATATATATATATATATATATATATATAATATAATTTTTTCTACTTTTTTTAAAAAAACGTATTTATTATATTTATTTCATTAAGCGTCAGCTTACAGCTGGCTATTAGCGTCTGGGGAAAGATGTAGGTATAGTTTGCTATACCCTAACACTCGAACTACTGGTATATGCTGTATATACTTGTAGCAATGCTTTGTTGTTATAGCACAGAGATTTCCCTGAGACAGATCCAAATTTGAACTTCTGGCTAAAAATCAAAATGTTTGAAAAATAAAGGAGATAATTATACTCAACTGCTATCACCTATAAATTAGATCAGAGATAAAAAACGTTACATTGTAATATAAATTTGTTATAATAATAATGATAAAAATTATACTTTAAAAAAATAATAAAATAACTTGTTCTATTACTTTAAACCACTTTCAAGTTCTATATTAACAAATGATATATAAAATTCTATCTTTTTTATTAATATTTTAATCTTAGTACGTGTTAATTCTTCCATGCCACTACTAAGAGCAAAAAGTTTCTGAAATTCTGCTCCCCCGTTTTTGGGAGCTTTTAGTATGCTTTTTGTATGTTGCAACAGACGCAATATATCACTTAAAGCTGAAAGTTTATTGTAAACTGTTGACATCAAATGACGAGCATCTGCTTGAAACTGGGAACGATCTTCAATGAAAAGTGCCTTTGGTTTACCAGTTGAAGGCATTATTTGAGAAGCTCCATTACCCGTTGTCAAGGCTTCCATTTCAACGGAAATGATAGCATCTTCTATATCCTCAAAATTTGTGCCGTATTTTAGTGTTGAACTTAAATTGACTAAATAGGCTATAGCCTCATTAGGATTTGTAAAGTGCTCTCCATTGAAATATCGTACAGTACAGGAATAAGCAGCTAAAATATTCCAAAGATTATAGTGCAAACATGTGGCTGGCTCCTTACTGCATATGCTTGAAAACTTTGGTATATTTGCGACAATCTGTGGTGTTACATCGGCTTTTTTGTGATCCTTGTCACTTGAAATATCAACAATTTTTGAATTTTTATTTTTTAGCCACCATGGTTTGTAGTCAGGCAGTAATTTCATAATCTCGCCGGATGATAACAGCTTTTTAAACTCTTCTTTTTCATCCAACGTTAAGCGTTCCCAAACTTCATCGGAATCATTAATATCAATGTCCTTTAATCTCTCAGCAATATCATCATCGAACTCATTGTCTTCTTCTGGATCATATTCAATATCACTCTGATTCACTGCATTTTCTATGTCATTATCATCACCATCATCATCAGAGTCTAAACCGTCTTGTTCGAAATTCTCTGCTTCAAATCCGGCATCTGCCTGATGTATCCTCTTTAATATGTTATATATTTTTTGCATATCTTCGCTGCTACTTCCACCACTTGTAGTACTTGATGCTAATTCATCTTGAATACATTGTTTGTAAAACTCCTCTGAACATTTTAAATGTTGCTGTGATTTGTAACAGGCTACGGAACAGTAGATGATACTACAGCGAGGACATGTGTACTTAAACGGTTCTTTAAAACATCTATAATTTAAATTGTTTCAAGGATTTACAAAGCAAACAAAAAAATGTGTTTTCTTACATTTTACAATTTTCGACAGACATTTTAGAGCGATAAAAATGCTTTCAAGCAACAAGATAAAAAAAATTTTTTTTAAGGCACTACTTTGCCAAAACAAAATCATCTGGAAAAATATAATACCTGATGTGTAACATCTCTGTTATTAATAACAGGATTACTCACAAATGATATTAATAAATTTTTTACCGTTACAATTGTTTTTCAGTATTTTTAACATAGTGTCTACACCTGCCTCTCTCTCATTCTTCTGACGTTCTCTCAGATATATCAGAGTTAATCGTGTAGTCGCTATGTAAACTATCCCAAACAAACTGTACTAAAAACATTGTATTAACATCTCTCATATTTGGTTATAATAATAAAAAATATATTTGTGTGTTACCCTGTTTGCATCTTAAAAACAACTTCCCAAAATACAAGGCTCATCGCGCACGTGCAGTATTTTTCAATACTTATGACATTTATTTTGTATTTTCTTTTATGTTTTATATTCTATGCCGATTGGATTGGAATACAACGGAAAAAAATTGAAAAATGTGCTTTCCTGTTATTCATTTGGTTGACTAAATTTCTTTACAAGTTATACTTGTGACGAGTGGAGACCGTTCTACTGTGTTGCTGCCAGTTTTGGTATCGGCCAACAAAATATCGCGCATTACGGTTTGTGAAAAAAAAGAAAAATCTAACCAAGAAATTGTGTGAATTTGATTATATTAAATTTGGACATTTTCAAACTCCAACAAGTAAAAAACTAAATAAAAGTAAACTTATAAAAAATGGCAAACACAGCTGTGAACAGCGTAGTGAACGGAAATCACTACGAACAATTACATCAGGGACGTTTAAATATGTACAAATCAAAAGTCGATGTTGTATTGGGTGCTCAATGGGGTGATGAGGGCAAAGGCAAGGTGGTCGATATGTTGGCTGCCGATGTTGACATTGTTTGCAGATGTCAGGTAAGTGGAATTCAAAATTAATAAAACATTGTGTAGTAAATAAAACAATGGGCGTAAACTCTTCTACATATATGAATCCTTCTCCTCTTATCATCTCTCCTTATGGCAATAAAAGGATGACGCTCGGATCAGATGATGTATACATATGTATACATACAAGAGCACCTACGTTTTCGTCTCTAGCAAATGGTCAAGGACTTTTGGAAAGTGTTGTGATAGAAAGAAAGAACATAGTCATTTTGTTTTCCCCCGTTCCCATGTTTTGATTTTTGTTCAAGTAGTAATGTGGTTAGAAAACCAACAACGTCGTCTACAAAACATCTAATATTTATGGTTCCCCGAGAAGACAGAAAATAATGCGTAATGTATGATTGCATCAGCTTTGTACGATTTGTTTCTTCTATTCCTTTTTTCTCTTTTTTCTCATACGAAGTGTTCCTACGTTTTGTTTTCTTATCTACTTTAGTATTTTCCTCTCTATTGTTTCTTTTTTTTTTATTGTTTTTCCCTTTTTTTTCTTATAGTTTACATAATAATTCACAAAAAAATTCTAACGACTTAATTATTATCAATCTGACGAAATTCAGTTTATATTTGGGCATTAGTTGTTGTGTTTTGTGCTGTTGCCGTTTATCACAATCATCATTCATTGTTTCCAATTGTGGTGGTGGTTGTGTGGTGTATCGGTCACGTTTTTCTCTCTAATTGTTGTGTTAGATCTTGTTTTGAGATCACTGTACATTTTTTCAAAAAACAACAATTTTATTTCATTATATACACATATATTAGAATTTTTCAATAGCTGCATTATAATGCAAAAAACGAAGATAAAATTTTAAAAATCCCACATAAAAAGAAACAATGGTGTTTCAATAGACTTAGTACTGTCCAATATAAAACAAAATTGTATCGGAAATTGTTCACAGTTTTGTGTACTGTTGGTATGGAGGAAACGTAAAAGACATATTGTAAATTCTTTAGGAATTATTCAGATTATCTTTTATTTTTTAATTTACAATTTTATAAAAATTGACTCTTCTTGGTCTAATGTCTACGTCTCTTTATGGAATCTAATCATTGATCTTAAATTTATTTGTACACTTCAGGTTGTATACAATTTACTTCGTAAAACATTTCCAATTTAGCCTAAACCATTAGCGTTAAATATTAAAGCGAGAAGACTGTTTTTCATTTAATTATATTTTATGTATAACGCTATACTAATGTTTATCCTAAGAATGGTTATGCGCGAATCGTATAAAAAGTAATCGAATGGCAGTATAGATATATTACATTGTGTTTAATAAAAAAAAAAAAAAAACTAAAGATATAGAACGGCAAAACCTTTATGGTGAATATTAAATATATGTTTGAATATTAAATATATGTTCGTTTAAAAATTTAGAAACATTCCGATTTGGTAGGGTGCTGTTTTAAACTTGGTCCTCCAGAATTGCGTGGTGTAGGTACGAGCTTTTGGTATTTTAACGATGCAATTTGAGCTTCAAGGAAATAAAAGACAGATTTTTCCTGATACGTTACGTCCGTATGACGACAAGGCTTAAAAAACTAGGTTGCTTATTTTTCTCCTATCAAAATGTTATTGTTTTAAATACTAAATTTGGAAATTTGTAGCTTTATTAATGGTTTTAATTTGAATTTTTACTTTCTTTTACGTAGGCATAGCTATAAGCAGTAGTATATAAAAAGGAAGTTTAATTTTAGGTTTGGTGTCGGTGTCTTATTAACTATTTTTGCTTGATGTTTTTTAGAGTTAATCGAGGTTGACTATTTGTCCGATATTCAATTTGCGTCTCTCTTGATCGAATTCGTGTGGGAAAGACTTTATAATATGCATTCGTACACCAAGAAAGAATTCCGGAAATAATTTCTAAATTTGTATTCCTGTTTACCAACTTTTTCCAATTTAAAAATCATTTAAATTTGATTTACAGATAGAACAAAAAAATCTTTTAATCTGATGACACTTTATAAAATAACCGAAACTTGGTGCAACGTTTGGAACATACTGAATGCTGTTATATAATTCATAAATAATGTTGAAAGAACAGCTACTTAATATTATCATGAACTTAATTTTATTCCCCAAACGTGATGCTTATGCCTATTTGATTAAAAAAAATTCAGTTCTTGTTCTTTATTAAACAATATGTACATGATTTTGCATAATCAATTCCTTACGTTGTTATAAGTATTATGTAATTTTTATTAATAAAATTAGTCATTAGTAAAATAACAAATATTGCTTTATCTAATCTTGGGAAGTTATTGATTCGTTTTTTTTTTTTTGTTTCTTAAAGTGCATGTCGTTTAAAATGTATTTTTTACATACGTGCAAAATATACAAATTATAGGAATTTATATATTAGATATTAACTTTTTTACGTTAGACATTTTTAAGTATTTTTTATACCTATATACAGTTATATATTAAAAATAACACAATATTAGTTTGTACATAAATATTTGTATAAACGAAATTAGAAATAGAAAACTGTAGCATATATGTACATATTCCATTGAATATTTTGAATTTGTGCCAAATATCATTTTACTCTTTTGAAAGTATTGAAAAAAATTAATTACATTCAAAATATTACTTTTATACAGGAATTATTCAAAATTCTTCTTATTAAATACATATATTTATACGAATTTTATTATTATTATTTTAGGGAGGCAATAACGCTGGCCATACTGTTGTAGCTAATGGAACAGAATTTGATTTTCATCTTTTACCCAGCGGCATTGTCAATGAGAAATGTATTTCAGTTATTGGTAAGTTGTTTAAACTGTTTACAAAATAAATTACCACTAAATGTCTTTATAAACAGCTTTTTTTTAATATAATGTTATGATGCATTATTTTTCATATAAATATCTAAAAATAAAATACATTCTTATTCATTACTTTCTACCGGATGAAATTTCTATAAAATTCTTGTAATTTATCGACAAAGATTTCATTTCTTTTTAATTATGAGTAAAGTTTCATGTTTCTTTATTTCTTTTATTATTATTTACAAATTTATCTCTAATTAAATCAGATAGAAAGTTTCACTTAAAAGAATTATTAAATCGATTTTGCTTTATTTTAGTTTTTTTTTTCATGCATATTCAAATTATTTATATTTTCTTTTATTGTGGATTGTAGTGCTATCACCAATTTATCAGTACAAAATGTCACAAGACTAATTTAATAGATAATCAACCATTTTCATAGTATGTTTGTGCAAAAGTGTGCTACGTTTATAAGCATGTACGTAGATACAAACTTTTTATTATTGTTTAAAACTACAGCAATTTAGATCGTTACAGGTAATAAAAATTATAACAATCATGACATGCTTTTTTAACTTATTAACTTACTGGCAAGGGGAAATTTAAAAACAAAAAATTATTTAATTTTATTAATTATTAATTGTTGTGTTTTCAAGGGATATGCATACATACATATGCGTATGTACGAGTACATATACTATTTTGAATGTAGAGTAAAAAAGTAGATTTGTTTATAAAGCATAATTATTACTTTTTATTTTACCTATTAATACCCAATGTTCTCATTTAGAAACACACAAATCATTAATACCAGCGCTTTGAGTGCCAATTAATTAAATTTACTTAATCCCAATGTATGCTAATGTCGTTACAGTTTTTATTATGTATTCATACAAGTGTTTCTTAAGGCTTGACATAAATGAGAATTAGATTTAGCCAGCTACATATTTCTTCAATTTTAAGAGATGAGATTACTTGCTTATCGAAGGTTGAAATATTGGAAAATATTGTTCATATATTTTAACTTTACCTAAGTCAAACTTTCAATGTCGACACCAAAATCTAGAATTCTTTAAATAGTTTGAATTTAAATTATACTTTTGCACTAAAATTTGATTAAATTCAAAAAGTCTACATATACATACTTTGTGTCGCTTTATATATTTTTGCCATGGTTTAGGAAAAAGTGTACTTTTTTTAAATTTTCTTATTTAGAAACTTGACATAATTGTGGCTGGATAAGCTTTTATTTCACAATTCAAGTAATACAGTATTTTCTTTACTTTATTAAAAAAATATGTTCTTTTGCATCAATTGTATATTGTACCTTAAGACATTTACTCTTCAAAATAACGAACAACTCTATGCACATATTTATTGGATTCATCTTAATAACCTTGAAGCTCCCTGATGTGTCCTCAGCATGAAAACACACACAAAGATTTACCAATGCTTAAAGCAAAAACAAAAACAAAACGTTCTGGACCTACCTTTTAGAAATTATTGAATATTAAAAAAGTATAATTAGCTCTAACATTTTGAAAAACTTATTTTTTATGTAACTCAATAAATCATGGCCAAACCTTTATTTTGTATATTATTGTTTATTGCATTTTAAGTAATTTTATTAATAATTGCAAATAAATTTAAAGCAAAAAAAAATAAGTTATACAAAAGTAGCTTTAATTTTATCATTTTATATCATTTGAACTATTTTTGCAGAAAGTCTGAAATTACAGTTACATAAATTAAGTTTTGGTTTATATAGATATATTATGTCCAAGTACAATATATACATACGTGTGTTTGCATACATATTTAAAACATAGATTTCATTGCCAAAAAAATAAAAATAATATTAAAAAGTACTCTATATAATGAAAGACTTTCGCTATTCTTCCCTTGACATTCAACACATACAAAATAAATTTCATTTTCAAAAAAAAAAATAAAAAAAAATGACTATGCTTTACCCATTTTTCTTGATTTTTATTTGTTTTCTTTTTAGTATTTTCACTTTTTACGATAATTATATTTGTTATTGTATTTGTATTTTTTGATTTTTTTGTGCAAAATTCTTAAATCACATGACATAAAGATACGGCAATAAAAAAAATGTTCACAGATCTCATTGAACGTGCTAAAATTTATTAAAAATTCGTGTATATTATTTCATAAAAAAATGTAGAGTATTAGCTTAGAATATATATTTATATGAATGAATTAACACACTTAAGCGACATCAATATTAACTAATTATTTAGTTTTTTATGTGCGCTTTATGTGGGTATGGATATACATATGTACACATGTATACAAAGCGAAAAATAGTTCATCATGCAATATCAAATAGTGTCGATATACATACATATAACGAGAAGTATTTTGTTTGTCCTATCAATAGTGTTATACATGCATGCAGTGCCGGTTAAAAAATAGCACCATTGATAAATTGTTTTATAGAGCAATAAAATAATAATAAAATAATACAGTGTTGGAACAAATAATAGAGACACTTTCATTTATTCCAATAATATGTCATAAAATTTAATGTATGTAGGTTTTATTAATGGAAAATTGTTCAGACCATGAAGAGCTACAAAACTAAAATATTTAATGCAATCCAATGAAAGAAAACTATAGAGACTAAGGGAAGAAAGCATGGAACAACTGTCGGTTTAAATAAATTTTCAATTCGTACCTCAAAGATTAATCCTTTCAAGTCATCAAATAGCCTGAAAAAATGAACTTATTGCTCCTGTTTCAAGTCTACAATAAGAAAAAACAACTTGTGGAGGCTAGACTTACGGAAAAGAGTCTTTGAAATGTATCTTTTCTCAGCAAACGCGAACAACAGCTGCACCGTAATAGTTGGAACAACGTGCTATGGTCTGACGAAGATTAATTTGTGTGGGTCAGATGCAAAATCGTATGTACGAACGAACATATTTTAGTCACAATTGATACTTTATTTGAGTTTAATAAATAAAAATTGAAGAAACTGTTAAACTGCAAACCTATTATTTGTTCCACCACTGTATTATGCTATGTGTACTCTCTTTGGGAATACTTGTTTTTACAAAAAAAAAAAAAAACTTAACAATTCTTTTCCTACGATCCATTTAAAAATAAACGTTGATTTTGGGCAGTCATATATGTAAATAGTATTGTTTCACAACATTTTAATTTAAAAGTAAAAAAAAATTAAGTGTAAATAAATTAGCTTCACACAAAATGTATAATTTATTTTAATAGAAATGGATCGTAACAAGCTTTGTATGCCTAAAAAAAAATGCTGCAAATAAATAAATGGTTTCTGAAGGTAAACCATTTTTCGAAATAAAAAATTTGGTTAGATGTTCCAACAAAATGATTGTAAAAGCTTTAAAATGTGTTCAAAAAGTTAAAAAGAAGAAAGTAATGTCGGCTTTAATGGTTGAACGTTTGGTCAGCAAAGCAGGAAGACCACAGCTACAGAGTTCAAAAAGCATCAAAAAGTAATTGTAAGTGATGAAACTATTGCTTAATGATTAGTGCCACTGCGTACACACAAGTACATTGTAAAATGTTTGTATTGGCTTGTTTAAAAGTGGGGGAATATGCTGGAGGCTTCACATTCCAGGAGACTACCCAGCACAGAATTAGATCCATAATTCACCTCTAACACCGTTAAATATAATGGTTCAAGCATTATGGTATGGGGTGTTTTTCCTTTTACAGTGTTGGGCATATACATTAGGTCAAAACAACCGTGGATAAGACAATTAATGTTAATATTCTAAAGGATATAAAGGATATGCCTGCTTTATGTCATTGTCCGTCAGCAGGACAATGAGCTAAAGCATACCAGAAAACTTGCAAAAAAGTGGCTTCTGAAAAATAACATTAATCTGATGGAGTGGCTCGCTCAGTCACATGATCTCAATCCCATTGAGAACCTTTGGAAAGATATAAAAATACAACCAACCACTAATAAAACCCTTTGGATGGCTGTCCAGCAGTCCTGGAATTCAATTTTAATTGAAAAATGTCAAAACTTAGTAAAATCAATATCAAAACGCTGTGCAGCGGTCATTGCCAACAATGGGGGCATGCAAAAAAATATTAATTTTGTCATGTGCATCGATGATAATAATAGTGAATTCAAAATGTTTAGTTTATATTAGTTACTTTTTTTAGTGCAAAAGAATATAGTGCTATTTTTTTGACTGTGTTTTTTTAGTTTTATTTTTAAAAACTTTAAATTTATAGTAAAAACTTAGTGAAATGAACTTATTTTTTTAATAATAATAAACAGTCTTATAAGCATCTTGTGGTACAGTTTCAATGAAATTAGTTGAACCTTATCCAAGATATAAAACGAAGTATATTTTTTCTTATAGTTATGTTATATTATGTTAATGGTAATTAACATAATAATAATAATATTAATGGTAATTAACATAAAAGTAAAAAAAGAATTCAAAATTTTATCAGATTTGCAAGTTATAGCAGTTTGAAATTTCAGTCGATTTCAATTCCGATCAAATCGTTTTTCTTCACATACCTCATTATTTTTGGTATATCATTAGAAGAATTTTGTACGGTAACGTAGGACCATATCGAAATTTAGGAAGTGTTTTCTTTTAAGTTGATATTTTACTAACCTCTGCTATATATTTCGATGTAATGTATAAATATAGTATTATATTGTTACGTTTTCGTAGATTTTGGTTAAAATAAAATAAATCTTGTGTTTAGTTTTTAATTAAAATCCTTTATTCAACACAATTTTGTGCACCACTGCTTGTAACCTTTTTTTTACAAGCAATAACAATTTTCTATTCTTAATTACTCCTGTCTGTTTACAAGTTTGTTAACAACAACAATTACTTGACAGATCGTTCTACTTAAAGATCTTCCAACACGATCGAAGTTATAACTTAGGTTCGATCACAACCTTTTCAACCAGGGGTTATCCACACTTAATGCTAGGAACACAATTGGGGCGAACGACGAATTTTTGGTCGCGAATATTCGTCGCTAAAAATAAAACACATTTGTGTATATGAAAACGCACACAATCATAGCTTACGACGAAATTCGCCGCACGCGACGAATTAAAATTAGATTTAATTTTAACTCATTCGCCGGCGAACGACGAATTTATCAGTACAAAATTCTTAGGTTTTCTTAGTTCTTAGGTTTTTTTTTTTTTTTAGAAAATAAAGGTTTTTTTAATTTTTAAATAGTATTTATGTAAATTTTAATCCATTTAAATTAAAAACACAGAATATTTAACTATTTAAATTGTTTTAGAGAGTTTTTTTTATTAATATTTTCATTTTTAACCATTAGTTTTGGAATGGTCACCCTATCACCTGTAACTGAAAAACAAAAAACAATTATTGTGGATAGAGGCAATTTGTGAATTTAGGAGGAATTTTAAATAAATAAATAAAAAATGGATAAAAGTGAAATAATAATTGAAAATGTGCGACAATATGAATGTTTTTTTTTTCCGCGCAAAAAGCAAACAACTTTGTTCATAAAATATAAAGAACTATATTTATCATAGCAGATGTTTTGTATTCGTCGTTTATATTCGTTGTTTTTGTGTTTCATGCGACGAAATTACACAGCGAATTTTAGCTGACGAATTTGTGGAGCGGAGCGAAATTCGTCGTTCGCCCCAATTGTGTTCCTAGCATAACTCTCTTTACTGAGTTAAAACCAATCACACGTTCGCTGAGTTTACTTTACTTAAAATCCTTCTTGTTCGCATCGATGTGCCTTTTATATGGCTAATTAAACAATACATCGGAAGCTCTTGAACCTCTCGATATTTCAGGTAGATTCCATTTCTTTCTTTTAATTTCTTGTTAGTTCTTTTGTAGCTATGCATATATAAACATCTACCTCTTTCAGCTCTTAGTATTTGTTGTTGCTTGTTTATTGTCTGTTACTTGTTTTCTTTGCTGTTAGTTTTTGCTGTTGCTGTATTGTTTTTATAAATAGCACGTATAGTTGTTTTTGCAGCTTTTGTTTTTTTATTTTAGCGATGTAACAAACGACAGTTGGTTTCAAACTTGATTTTCGTAACAATATGTAATACAATATATATAAATGCCCTGTTTGTTTTAGCAATAATTATAATACAACAATTTAAGAACCACTTACATAGATTTTGCTATTATATTTCTGAGAATTTTCGAATAAATTTATCCTATAGTAAAATAGTATCAAAATTATTATTTTTTTTTTACCTGCTTTATTATAGGAAATGGTGTGGTTATTCATATACCTTCATTATTTGATGAATTGTCTAAAAATGAAGCCAAAGGCCTACAAGAACTTAAACATCGTTTAATCATCTCTGATCGTGCTCATCTAGTATTTGATTTTCATCAAGCAGTCGATGGTATGCAAGAAGCTGAAAAGGGTGGAAAATCTTTGGGTACAACCAAGAAAGGCATTGGTCCAGCTTACTCAAGTAAAGCAACACGTAATGGTATACGTGTAGGGGAACTCTTGGGAGATTTTAATCTCTTCAGTGAAAAGTATAAAATATACTTTGTTATTTTAGGTTATTGAATTTTAACATGTGCTTTTTGTTATTATAGATTCAAAACGATTGTTGCCACTCATTTACGTTTATTCCCTTCGATTAAGGTTGATGTTGATGCTGAACTATTGCGCTATAAAGATTATGTTGAGAAATTACGCCCTTATGTCAAGGATACAATTTGCTTTTTACACACAGCTTTGCGTCAAGGCAAAACCATACTTGTCGAAGGTGCTAATGCTGCAATGTTAGATATTGATTTTGGCACTTATCCTTATGTTACAAGCAGTAACTGCAGTATAGGCGGTGTTTTGACTGGTCTTGGCTTGCCTCCACAGACAATTGGTGAAGTTATTGGTGTTGTTAAAGCTTATACAACACGTGTAGGTGATGGGCCTTTCCCCACCGAACAACTGAATGTATGTATTCAATATTGATAAACAAAATATAATATTTTAAAAAACAAGTAACATATTAGGAAATTGGCGATTTATTACAAACACGTGGCGTTGAGTTTGGTGTAGTAACCAAACGGAAACGTCGCTGTGGTTGGTTGGATATTCCTTTATTGAAATATACCTCACTTGTTAATGGCTATACCTGCATTTGCCTTACTAAACTTGATGTTCTAGATACTTTCGAAGAGCTTAAAGTTGCAGTCTCGTAAGAATCCTTTAACAT
Source organism: Wohlfahrtia magnifica (assembly GCA_023159175.1). Taxonomy (NCBI): domain Eukaryota; kingdom Metazoa; phylum Arthropoda; class Insecta; order Diptera; family Sarcophagidae; genus Wohlfahrtia; species Wohlfahrtia magnifica. Next base: position 1,746,207 of record JAKWBJ010000047.1, on the reverse strand, counting down.
TTTATTTATTATAACAAAACATTATAATATATTTATAATTTTTTCTAGGTATAAACGTCCAAATGGCGAAAAACTGGATCATTTTCCTGGTACAATTGGAGAATTAGAGAACATTAAAGTTGAATATGCGGTATTACCCGGTTGGAAAACTTGCACAGAAAATGTTCGCGATTTTAAGGATTTACCTGAAAATGCACAAAGTTATGTACGCTTCCTAGAAAAAGAGCTCAGTGTACCCATTAGATGGGTTGGTGTTGGCAAGGGCCGAGAATCTATTATTAATATACATTAGTTTAAATTTTTATTATAATTCCTACATTTTATGTTACAAAATCAATATATATTTTTTCTTACTTTTCTTTTTTATTGATGCTATTATGTTTTAATAATTACTTTTATTTTTGGTTTTTTTTTTGCATTAATTTTAAACGATTATGTTCGCGTAAGCTTAAATTTACTTAATAATTTTTAAAACTATACATAAATAAAATAAACTACATATAAGAATACAAATGCTTAAATATTTTATTAGTATGCAGTAAAAAAATGACAAACTGACAGTAAGTTAAAAAAGTAAAGTAAAATACTCCTTAAAATGATCGTTAAAGAAATATTTTGTATATTGTATATAAGTTAACACCACAAATGTTGAAACTTCGCAACAGGCAGTTTTGTTTATTAAGAACAATTAAATTGCTGACAATTTGTTGCGCAATAGTTCAACCTTATTTACAGTCATAATTTTGTTGATTTTGCGTATTTTGATGCATTGACAAAATTTGGTTAAATCGTAGGTAATATTAATTTTAAGCTTTAGTTTTAAGTTCAGTTCAATTTTGTAATCAAACAGAAAATAAAGTATAATAAAAAATAAAAAATAAACTTTTTTTTAAAAATAAAAAAATAATTACTGGCGCCCAACGTGTATAAGTCGTAAGTGTGCTGGAAAGCAGTGAAAACAAAGTCCTCAAGAAGTGTCATCACACTACGTAAGCTCTTAAGTAGTGCAACAGGAAGCGACATCCAACGTTACTGCCCAAAGAGGACTCAACGTTACCCCACAGAGAGTGTGAAGTGGTAGACCCCCAGTAGCGGACAGCAAAAAGGAAGTAGTCGCCGTCACCGTAGGATGGAGATCATAATAATAGTGTAAGAAGCATTTTTAAGATTAAATTTAAGAATTGTGAAAAAAGGAAAAGTAATATTTTAAGGAAATTTTTTTAAGCAAGTGAAAATAAATTTAAATAAAGATAAAAAATAGATAAAATTTGAAAGACAAGTGAGAAATTTTAAAAGCAAAATTGAAAACAACTTAGCTTTTGATTCAAATTAAAGTAAGAAAAATAGAAATTTTGTAAAAAAATATCAAAATAAGATTTTTAGAAGAAACGTAATCTATAAATTTAAATAATTTTTTTGTGAAAATCTGCGATTCCTACGGGACCGTCCAGGTTGTTTTAAATTAAATTAATTTAAATTATAGGTTATCCTTAACCAATTAAAATAAAATTTTTTGCAATTATAAAAAAGAAGTTAAACTCTGCGAATCTGAATTCCAGACCCTCCAGAGTAGAATAACAACCCTTCCAGAAGGGAATAAGTAATAAAATCACGACTACAACATAAAACTAAAATAACTTAATAAAATATGTTGAATCCAAGTAATCTAATTAGACCCAGTATCTTAGAGACACCTGGCGTATCAAATACCCAGCGTGATTCTACACAAGCTAGTATACCAATTACACAGTCAGACTTAGAAAGGCTTATAAATAATGCAGTTAGGAAAGTAGTTCAGGAAAACATTAGCAACAGCCCAAACAGCATACTTACGACTGCGACGGATGAGACTATTAGACCGCAACATCTGGGACAAATAGGAGACCTAGACAGAATACCCGACATCGTGAAAAACCCTAGGGATTTTTCAGGAAATCCGGCGGAATTCAGTTCATGGAGGAAAAGCGTAGACCGCGTCATCAAGATTAATGAAAACGTAAAAGGAACTCCAAAATACTATGGTATTTTTAATACCATAAGAAACAAGGTAACAGGGAACGCAGATATGATCCTCGAATCGTATAATGTGCCCTTGGATTGGAAAACAATTTGCCATTGCCTGAATCTCCATTATGCGGACAGACGTGACATTACGACTCTTGAGTGTCAGCTTGCATCTCTAGTGCAAGGAAAAAGCTCAAATCCACAATTTTATCAGGAGGTTTATAACCATCTCTCACTTATACTTAATAAAATATCAAGTTTGGCTTTGCATTTGCTAACGCAAACCTATAAATAATAAATAAAGCGTTGGATACGTTTATAAGAGGCGACCTTCGAAAACTTTTGGGTATGAAAGAGCCCTTAGATTTATCACAAGCTCTACACTTGTGTATGAAACTTGAGAACCAAGGTTATAGATCACAATACACGTATAACCAAAACAAAAATCGAAGATTTCATCCACCTCAGGTACAAGTACCGCAAACTCAAAGACCACAATTTAATCCACATACAGCATTCATTCCGAATATAATGAAGCATCAAAATCAATATCCTCTGCTAGGCCCTCAATAAATCAAAATAATTTCTCCTATCCTAATCTCATACGCTCTCAAAATCTTAACCAAAATTTACAACCACCAAGGCCAGTCGCCCCAAAACCTTCTCCAAGGCCAGTTCCTATGGAAATAGATAGCTCACAACAATCAAGAGGCGTTAACTATATAAATCGACCAAATTTCAACTCATTTTCAGGAAAGCGACCACCACCACCATCAAACCAGATTAAACACAGTTTCCCAAATAAATATTAGAGAGTGAATCATATCTCTCAAGATACAAACAATAGGCTAATGGATAATAACGATCAATTTTTGCAAGAGGAAATTAGCCATGAACAATCTTGACAGGAAGAGTATGAAAGTCAAGAAAAAGATTGTTCTGACCCTAATCAATTCGTTGACGTCCATTTTTTAGACTAAACGCTTCATCACTTTCTTATTTTGTATGTAGGACAAGTGATGGAAAAATACTTAAATTCCTCATACATACCGGCTCCAATAAAAATTACATTCAGCCTTCACTGGCAAAACACCCTAAACCTAATCAGGACATATTTTTCGCAGATTCGATAGGAACAAAGGTTTCACATTATATCGAATTTACTCTTTTCGGACTTAAAGACATAAGACTAACATTTTGTATCCTACCGACATTGAAATCTTTTGATGCCATAATTGGTAATGACAGTTTAAAACAGCTAAAAGCAGTCATATTTACGTCAGATGATTATATGCTTATAGAAAACAAAATTATGGTTCCAATTAAACAACAGGTATCGAAGACTATACACAAGTTGACATAAAAACAGAACATTTAACTTTAGAGTAGAGGACTACAATAAAAACATTGCTGCAAAAATTTCCAACACTATTCGCTGATCCGGACAAAAAACTCACACAACAAAGGTTGTTGGTGAGATTAGAACGGTAACTGATTCTCCAGTATATACCAGATATTACTCTTATCTAATGTCGCTAAAGTCAGAGGTAGAGGAGCAGATAAATAAACTTCTCGAAGATGGAATAATTCGCCCATCACATTCACCTTACAATTCGCCTGTTTGCATTGTGAATAAGAAACCTGATTCTGCAGGGATTGAACAGTATAGGTTAGTGATTGGTTATAGAAAATTGAATTCTGTAACAATTAGTGACCGATATCCGATTCCTGAGATCAATGAGGTTCTTGCAAAATTGGGACGTAACAGATTTTTTTCAGTGATTGATTTGAAAAGCGGATTTCATCAGATTCCTTTAAAGGAATTAGATATAGAGAAAACTGCATTTTCCATTAATAACGGGAAATACGAGTTTATTCGCCTTCTTTTTGGATTAAAAAATGCTCCTGCTATCTTTCAGCGCGCACTAGATGATATTTTTCGAACGCACATAGGCAAAATTTGTTACTTCTATATAGATGATATCATAATTTTTGGCAAAACCGAGGAAGAACACGTAAGGAATTTGGAAACAATTTTTAGAGTCCTACAAGACGCAAATATGAAAATCCAATTGGATAAATGTAAATTTGTTCAAGGTAAGTTGAATTCTTAACTTCATTGTAACGCTGATGGAGTTAAAGCACACCCAGCAAAAGTGAAATCAATAGAGAATGTTCCCATCCCTAGCACACTTAAAGAGCTTCGATCATTCGATTGTCCAAGCGAATGTCTGCAAAGAAGAAAATATCTCTTAACAATAGCGCAGTAGAAGCTTTTAATAAAATTAAAAGAACCCTTACCTCAAATGAAGTAATGTTACATTACACAGACTTCAATAAAGAATTTCATATGACAACAGACGCTTCTGATTACGCAATAGGCGCAGTATTAGAGCAAGAAGGAAAACCTATCATATTTATTGCAAGAACACTTTCAAAAAGTGAATAACACTATGCGACTAACGAAAAGGAGATGCTCGCTATCGTGTGGGTCCTAAAAACTTCACGAGGATATCTTTATGGCTCAGCCGCCTTCAAAATATTTACAGACCACCAACCCTTGACTTACGCGCTAAGTAATAGAAACTGCAATAGTAAACTAAAAAGATGGAAAGCCATATTGGAGGAATACAACTACGAACTAAAATACAAACCGGGTAGGACGAACGTTGTAGCAGATATGTTGTCAAAAATTCCTGCAAGCAACCAGCAGGTAAACTCAATGACAGCAACACAACATAGCGACGAAAGTTCCTCACAAAACTTAATACCATACTCTGAAGTACCAGTTAACGTATTCAAAAATCAGCTATTTCTTTCAATTGGAAATACTGCTTCTTATCAATTTAAAATTATTTTCCCGACCTATCACAGACACATCATAATTTAGCCTAAATTTGCGAAACAAATCTTCTAAGTATCTTAAAGAGATACTTAAACCCTTCAGTAACAAACGGAATTTTTACAGACTATCCCATTTTAGGAAAAATTCAATCCATATATCCTTTACATTTTACAAATTACCGGACACAGTATACTAGGAAAGTTGTTGAAGACTTAACAGAAGAATCACAACAAGAAGCTAAAATAATTCAAGAACATAATAGAGCCCATAGAAACGCACAAATTGAGATAGTAAAAGAAGATAAAGGAGGAACAATTCTTACAGAATCTGGAAGAATGGTTCACAAATCTCATATTAAAAAAGGATAATAAATAAAACAATAATTTAATAACATAAAAATAAAAATTATTAAAACAGGTAACAAAAATGACAACCAAGAGGAAAATCAACTTAGTAGGAAAAAATATTAAATATTAAAAAAAAAATTAAAATAGTTAAAGGAAAAAATGTAGAAACTAAGGAAAATAAATTAGAAGGATTCTTGTATTTGAATATAAAATTTATACATAATTACGTACAAATCGATAGATATGCCATAGGTGTACGATTTTGATACAAAATAAGAAATTGAAAGTATCAATAATGATTGAAAATACAAATAAGGTCGAACAATATGCCATAGGCGTACGACCAATGGAAATTAGGATGCTAGACGAATATGGAAAAAACAATATTGAATCAAATTAGTAAATTTTAAGAGGATATGAGTAGGTAAATATAACAAAATATAATATAGATTTGATTACGAAGGCAGCGATTAATTTTTCGTAGATTTTAATATTATAATACAAATAAAGGGACATAGAAAATAACATTTTATTGTTTTTAGAATTCTCACCTATATGGTGCGTGCAGAATTCCAAGTATTGGACTGCACAAACTCGCAATTAATTACCATTGAAGATGACACAGCAAGAATACAGGAAGGAACCTTTAAAATAATTCACATAATTGACTTATCGGAATGCAACAAACTGACGAACAAGATAGAGAAAACAATAATCAATAACAGAATCTCAGGAATTATATCCGTTTCTTTTACATGAGATGTCACAAATTCGAACACTTATATCAAGGATTTTGAGATACAAAACAGAAATAAAATAAAATTGGTTTTACTTTAATACCACTTTTACAACGATATTTATTGTTTTGATCATGGCAAGATTTTGGAAAAATAAAACCAAACGAGCACAACTTGAACAACCGGAAGAAACGAAAACCTTAACGCCTAATTTCATGCAGGCGGGGACGTCAGCATTTTGCTGATTTTGCGTACACGTTATTTCCACGGAAATTTGATGCATTGGCAAAATTTGGTTAAATCGTAGGTAATATTAATTTTAAGCTGTAGTTTTAAGTTCAATTCAATTTTGTAATCAAACAGAAAATAAAGTATAATAAAAAATAAAAAACTTTATTTTTTTTAAAGAAATAATAAAAAAATAATTAACTTATAGAAGCAATTTTATAAAATACAACTGTACTAATGTTGGCTTATTTTCTTAAAAGTGCTTTTAATGAAGGTAATTAGCTTGAAATTCGAATAAATTATTTCATAAATGAAGACCTTTATTTCCAGATAAGATGAAAGTATTAAACGCACATTAGTCAAAAATTAATAATATAAACAAAAGGTTAAAGGAACATATTACACATTTAAATTGTAACATAACTTCATACCAGACAAAACTTTATGTTAACATCTATTTTTATTGATATTTTTAAAAATTGAATCAAAATCGGCAGTATAAGAATTATCATATCTACTACTAAATAAACTTAAAACAAAAGCGTATAGCATTGTTCTAATGTATATCAGAAATTACACATCTTAATTATATTGCTTAAAATTTAATAAAAAAAAAGGTTGATGATACTATCTAGTATAACACACATTACGATCGAAAAGGTTTTGATTCCGTATTTGCAATTCCGATCGATTTAGTTTTTTGTTCTAAAAATTTCTAACGGCTTTGTTTACTAAAAAAAATTAAGTAAACTTTTCCCAAAAATAAATAAAAAGTGTTATATTTATACCAATTCATCTTCACATAGTTACTTTAATTTAGAAAGGACGTAACTAAAATTTTAAGAAATATGTCGGAGATAAAAACGTTAATTAAGTAAATCTGATACTTAAGTAACAGAAAATAAGTTTTAATGCAGTTTGAAATAAAAACAGAAACATATTTGGTGTTTAAATTGCATCAAAACTTATTTTATATTACCTAAGTATCAGATTTAATTCAGTTCCTCCAGCATATTTTTTAAAATGTCCTTTCTAAATTATGGTAACGATATGCGTTATATTTATATGTACCAATTTTTTCTTCATATGCTTTATATTTTCTCCGAGAAGTCAACTTATATAATTTTTGGTTTGTAAAAAAAATCAAAACAAATAATTATAAAAAAATTAAATCACTTAAACTTCAAAGAGTTGTTTCATTCCGCAGGAAATTTTCGTTTTACGTTTTCTGTAGAAGCTAATTACGGAATTAATTCTAAATTTCGATTGAAGTTGAATGCTGTGGCCAGTGTTGCCATATTGCAATGTTTATCTTGTTTTCCTAGTTTTTTAAGATGCAGAAAAGTTTTTAAGTTTTTATCCTAAAAAAAAAGTTTTTTTTTTCAAAATCTATGTAGTTTAAATAAATTGATGTATTTATTTGCTTAAATCAAAAACGTAGTTACAAAGTCTTCGGAAATTTATTTTAATTATAGTTAATATAGACGAAAGACAATGTTTCGGCAAATCATGTTAGGCGTATGGGGTTATTTACAACGTTTTAAGCGTTTCAGCACATCTAACACAATCGCCAGATCTAAATCCGACATAGGTATATGTATATGTTTATCAAAAATCTCTCTAATAAAAACATCAAATTACAATTGAAGTTGAAAGGGCTTTATTTGCCAATAATTAAGTTCGTCATTGTAGTACATGTACGAGTATAAAGGCGTAATTTACGTAATTAATTAATGAACTTAATTTTTATATGTATATTTATAAAATACATGTCAATATATGTATTCTGTTTACGTTTTTAAATAAATTAAAATATAGAATACATGAAGTTTTAGTGTTTCTTATATTTATGATTAAAAAAAAGTTTTTTAGTTACAAAAAGTTTTTTAGCTAAAAAAAAAGTTTTTTTTTCCAAATAGAAAGATTTTCTTGAAAAAAATATGACAACACTGACTGTGACATGCCTATATATCAGGTGGAGAATTTGTTATTTGAGCAAAATTTCATTGAAGTCGCCCTGTGTTTTGTTAAGCAGAGTGTATAAGTTCAATTAAAATAGGTATTTTAATAAACATTTCTCTATTGACCAACTTTTATTTAAAAAAAAGTGCCAACATATTTCTCGTTATGCATAAATATATTAAAAATAATTAAAATTGAATACAAATTAGAAATATTTAATTAATAAGAAATAATGTAATAAAAAAGTACATATATCAATGTTGCTACAACGACGTCAAGTAAACGAAAAATTAACGGCGTTCAATTCGATTTCGGTCGACATTGTTTCATTGCTTCGATGATGTTTTTCCGTAATCTCGTCCATTTCTTTTTTTACTGGCTAGAACTCTGGTTCAGCGCTGCTCAAAACAAAGAGATTTGAATACCTCGACCGGAATTCTGCATTAAAATGGTAGATTAATATAAATTTTTTCAATACTTTTGGTCAAAATCCATTAATAAACACAAAATGAAAATATTTTTGTTATTGCAAAATTGTTACGATACACGTGTCCAGTGAAAGCAAACTTCTAACCTCACTTTATTTCGTGTCTATTTGCAGGCTGCTGCTCCTAAAGACATTGAGAAACCCCAAGGTGCCGATTCTTCCTCCGTTCATCGCATCCGTATTACATTGACATCAAGGAATGTTCGTTCTTTGGAAAATGTCTGCCGTGATTTGATTAACGGTGCTAAGAACCAGAATTTGCGCGTTAAGGTATGTATGAATGAAAATCGTGCCTTTAATAAGCGGAAAGCATTTACCTGGAGGTTTTGTTACTTTGAAAAACTTGACCTAGTCAAAATAAATGCAAGAAAATACTACTTAAATTGGACATTGTTCTTAATTCAAGTGCACGAATTAAGAACCATTATAAGATTAAGTTACAAATTTAATATAAACTATTTTCTTATGTGTTTAAATAAACTAACGTTTTTATTTTTTTAGGGTCCAGTACGCATGCCAACCAAAATTCTGCGCATTACAACCCGAAAAACTCCTTGTGGTGAAGGCTCCAAAACTTGGGATCGTTTCCAGGTAATATAACTTTAATTCTATCATATATTCAAATCTGTGTATGCAAATTTGATATCGGCTTCAGTGTACGCCAAATCTTTGGTTTTAATCTGTAGTCAGTATCTACACGGTTTGCATAGATCAAAAGGCCTCTCATAGTCCCTTTGAAAGATAACACTTTCTTATGGCTCTCAGAGCTCTACAAAATTATGAAAAATTATATTCTTTGATAATCTTGAAAGTTGATATTTATAAAAATGATTTCTCTTACTTTTAGATGAGAATCCACAAGCGCATCATTGACTTGCATTCTCCTTCTGAGATCGTCAAGAAGATCACTTCCATTAATATCGAACCTGGAGTAGAAGTTGAAGTTACCATCGCCAACTAAATATTACATTTATCGTGACGCAAAACTTTATCTAACAATTCTAATAAAAGTATAGATAAAATATATATTCTGTCTTTTTAAAAATACATATACGATAATAGGAGTTTATTCAGAACAATCGTGAAGTTCCAACTGTTTATACTTTATGGAAGTTTACAGGAATGTCACAGAATTCGCCTCCGATCGAAAGTGGAATTAATTCTGTAATTAGCTTCTACAAAAAACGGAAAAAAGATTTCTTCGGAATGAAACCACATAGAATTACAAGTGATTTCATTTTTTTATACGGGTGCGACATTCCGATCGAAATGGATTTAATTCCGTATTTGCAATTCCGATCGACTTAGCTTTTTTTTCTCCAAATTCCGAACAATTTTATTTATTCAAAGGAAAAGTTTCGGGAGAAAATAAACGTTATATTTATACCAATTTTTCTTCATGTGTTACATTTCTCCCGAGAAGTATACTTCAAAATTTATTGGTTTGAAATTAAAAATCAAAATACAAAAATTTTAAAAAGAAATCACTTGTAAATTTAATAGTGGTTTCATTCCGGAAATAATTTTCGTTTTACTTTTTCTGTAGAACTAATTACTGAATTAATTCCATTTTCGATCGGAATTGTATTCTGTGCCATGCCTGATAATCTGTGTTTTGATTTTTATTTACGGAAAAATTTTGAAGTCTAGTTCTAGGGGGAAGTATAAAACAATGAAAATTTTGTAGAAATATATCACATGAAGAAAAATTTGTATAATTATAACACATTTAGTTTATTTTCTCCGAAAAGTTTACTTTAAAATTTTGTTTTGAATAAACAAATTGGGAACAAAAAACTAGATCGATCGAAATTGCAAATACGGAATCATAACTATTTCGATTGGAATGTGTGACATATCTGCTACTTTTTATATGAAAATGAAAAGTTCAACAAAAAAGAAACATCCAAAAACTGTCAGACCTCTGTATGTGTGTTGATGCAAATTATGTACGCCTTGTATAGTATTTTATTTTAGAGCATTGAATTATTTAAGAACAAATTTTGTTAGAATGTAATTGTTCTAATCACAAAGTCTCTACGTGAAAAAGTTGGAATCTCTGACAGTTACGATTTAAAATTCAACAAATTTTACTTCTGTAAATTAAGTCCAACAATTCAGTTAAAGCATTAAGGAAAAAATTCATTTTATTGATTATTTATTCAAGAGTACATTTTTTAATATTTATGATTCCTAAATGCAGAAGATATAACTTTTTAAAAATATATTAAGCCCTTTAGGTGTAAATGGAATGTATTCTGCCTGTATTAAATAAATCAAATAAGTTCAATAATAATCCGGCACTGGGGCGCAGGCAATTTTAACAAAGTCAGAATAACGCACCATACTGTTGTTATGAACATTGGCCTCACGAAAAATATTATCGACCTAAAAAAAACAAAATTTAAACAATAAGCTGTCATGTAGTTAAAAATAAACTTACCTCTCTAACAGACAAGCCTTCTCCCCAATTTTGCAACAAATTTCGCAGTTGCCTTGCCGGTATCACCCCAGTATTTTGCGGGTCAGCAGCTTTAAATGCAGACACAACTTCATCTGGTAGATTCTCAACTTTTGAATGTTGATGCATAACCTCCAAGAAGTCAGCAAAACTCATTTTTCCTCCCTTCTTTTTTAAATAATTGATTAATTCTTGTATTGTAGGGGACAAACCTAACGATCTCATTATAACCGTCAATTCGTCTAATGTAGTGATTTGACCGGATCGGGCAAATAAATAAAAACATTCACGGAACTCTGAAATGTTAAAACTATGTACACAAAATTGCGAATAAACAAATAAAATTATATGATATCCTAAAACTCGGGTTACACATGCATTTGCTGTACTTCAAAATCTATAATTTTGAATGTTATTTTAAATAATTTTCGTTAAATTGTGTGTCTGTAAAAATTTTATGGTTACACTTTGATTTGATTTTCTTAGAACGTAAGTTGACTAAATAATTTTCAGAAAAATTTAGAAAGGATTTGAAAATACTGAGCTACACGAGGGAATTATAGCTCAAGTATTAAGGAGACCAAGCACAGAAAAGTAATTTTTGGCTATTAAAAAAAAGTAATCTAATGGGCAATGAGCAAATTGTACAATGTACATAACATTCTCAGAGTCCTAACATCAATAATATAATAATCACAACTAAATTATTTAAAACAGATGAAAAGGTATCATCAAAGCTTGGTCTTAATTTAGTTGATATTATGCTGAAGTGTAGAAAACAAATGCTATACGTATCAGATCTACTTCAGTTAAGACCTACAGATTTTTTGTAAGCTGATTATTTATAGCAATTTTTTACGGATAATTTTATGCCAGTGGGAATCTTTAGTAATACTTTTAGATTTCCAATCGATGGGTAAAAGATAGCTTTTACAAACATCAGTGCAAGATTAGCATATCTTTATTGTATTGTAGGGTATAATTACTATACATACATCAAACCGTTATAATTTCTTTTACATTCAACTTTCACTTCCGCTTATAAAGAAATTATAATAAATTAAATTCAATAAAAATATGAATTTTTGTATTACCGTCAATATCTTGCTCCTTAAAATAGCGAGCCTGTAAAATATAAAAAAGCACGATTTTTACAAAAATTACGTATGAAATGTATTCTTTTAAAGCTCTAATAATAAGATAAGAGGAAGAATATGCATTATTTTATTTTTCTTTGTGGATAACTTGTGGCTTAACTTGAATACTTACCATTTTATTTTGTGTTAAAAAGTTAAAATAAAATAAATAAATAAAATGAATACTAAAAAAGAACTAAAAAGTAGACGAACTATGATGACACTTGATATAAGAAAAAACAAAATAAGAGCAACTAGTTGTGTTCAGTGTGTAACACTTAGTGAATTTATTTCGGCGCATTTAAAAAACCGCTAATGAGGTGTTGTTTTATTTAAAACAAACTTAAACTATTGGAATAATTTGGTAACAGAAATCGATAATACAATTTTAGTTAATAATTATCAATACAGAATAATATATAGTCTGTGATTATCAATTACCAGTACGTTATTAAAAAAACATATTGCTTATACAATTTACGCTTTTATACATTCTAGCTTTGACATTTAAACTGCGATTACGGCACTGAACGCACCTTTTTGATGTTTAGATATTTTTTTTCATGTGTAGACGTGTTTGTTTAGTTTTGTTGTTGGAATAGTTAAAAATTTATAATTTTGACGTGTCAGTGGTTTTTTTAGAAACAGATTGTGCCAAAGAAACCCACTGAAATTGTAAAATAGTTAATCATTTGTAGCATTAGTAGAGTAAAATGCATAAAATATTAGGCGCATTACTTTTACTGGCGCTAGCAGTTACAAATGCTCAAAGGGTCGCACCTGGAGTACCACCACAACACTATGTAAGTGGCTGACTGACTAGCTCACTGTCCAATACTTAAAATTTCCTTTATTGATGGCTTGAATATTTGTGACTTAAACTTTGTCATTTTAGCAACAACCTCCACAACAATATCAGCAACAACCACCACCTCAACAATATCAACAGCATCCTCAGCAACACTTACCACCCGGTGTTAATCCCCAACAATATGTAAGAGCCTTTTTTAAAAAAGAAAAAGATGATATTAATTTAAATTTTACTTTAGCAACAACAGCAAATGCAACAGCAGCAAATGCAACAACAGCAACAGCAGCAGCAACAAATGCAATACCAACAAGTGCCGGTACAACAGCAACAACCAGTTCAACAAGTACCGGTCCAACAAGTTCCAGTACATCAACAACAAGTACCAGTTCAACAGGTTCCTCAAGGTCATGGAGGCGGTCACCATGCTCCTCATGGCCATCATGGTCAACAACAGGTTTTAAATGCTGCTAATATACAACACGAAAGGGAGTGAGTATTTATAATCTCTGCAAAATTTCAAATGGTTAAGTTCTTATCAATCCAATAGCAATATAAAATGGACCCCTGATATAAAATGGCGTATGTATCAAGTATTTGGCGGACTTTATTAGAGTATGTTTATGTATTGGGTTTCCACCGATTTCGGGTTTCAAAAAGCAAAAATTAGTTTTTCTTTATATAAGATTATCCCTTTAGGCAATGCCTCAATATTGTCCGTTTTAAAGTTAAACAAATTTAGAATAATGTAGAAGACGTTACTATAATTCCTCCTTTTAGTTATTCCACTTTAGTCGATGGGCAATTATTTGAATGTAACAATGTCCCTAAAATATATGAAATTGCGATTTATATCAGGCGTCAGTCAGCTGGCTGGTGAGATGACTTCCGGTGTCAGGGCACGTCGATTTTATTTCTTTTATATTATTCTTCTTTCTGTTTATTATATTTTCTTTTTTTATTTCACTCAGTTCTATCCTCTTTCACTTATTTTCTACATTCTTTTCGGCAGGCTTCCGCAATCGACCTCTTTGTGGTCTCTGGGTGGGATGCGAGAGTATTTCCTTCTCTACCTACCTACCTATCAAAGTATGATGTGTACTTATCTATCAAAAATTTTGTTTTTTCACTATTTGTATAGCTACCTCACATTTACATTTAGAGCAAAACACTTGTTCAATTGTGCATACAAAAAGTCAACTACAGTTATTTGTATTTATTGCCAATTAGATGTTGCTAAAATTTATTTGCAAACTATGTCTTCAGACAGATAAGATCTGTCAATTAAGATCTAGCTTGCAAAATGATTGGCGGGTCAATATTCTAGAGTTACTTTATAGATTTTTTGTATAATTTTGCTTTTCTACATAATATAGAAAGAAGTCCAACAGAATACAGAATTTTTTTTTACAATATTTTTGCGGTATAGTTACTAAACGTAAATTATTAGGGTTCAAGTTATATTTATTTTCTCTTTATATTAAAAGAAACCTAATAATTTTAAATTATTAAAAAGTTATATTACCATTTTTTAATCGTTTATAGACATATCCAAGAGCATATGCAAGTACCTATCGATACTAGTAAAATGTCGGAAGCTGAATTACAATTTCATTATTTTAAAATGCATGACTCCGACAACAACAATAAGTTAGATGGTTGTGAACTAATTAAATCTCTAATCCATTGGCACGGTAAGTTTTATTTTATATTTTTTTAATTATTTCAAGATTATTTTATCGGATGTTAATGACAAAAAGCATAGCGTTTAATACTAAAATATTTTTTGTATTTTGTTACTTGATTTTTGTTTATTTTCATATAAAACCGCTACCGCATTTATTTTACCATCTTATAAAAAAATAATAATTCGCATATTTTAAACGTGTCCTTGGGGCGTATTCATATTATGTGCTTTTAAATGCGAAACATTATTAATTGGTGTTTGGTGGTATCATAACTGTTGAATGATTCTGTTAACGTACACATATTGTCATTATATTGTAAATTCTGTGATATACAGAACAAGGAAGTAAAGATGCTCATGCTGGTAACGGTCAGCAACCAACAGTTGAGGAGAAGATATTTACGGACGAAGAACTGGTAGCGTTAATTGATCCAATTTTACAAATGGATGATACTTCAAAAGACGGTTATATTGATTATCCAGAATTTATGAGGGCCCAACAAAAATCACAGCAAAATCAACAGCAGCAAGCGCAAAAGAGTGGCCATTAGCTTTCCATTCCATTATAAAATGTGTTCATTTTTTTAGATTTACATTTAATTTCCATTTCGTTTTTGTGAACAGTTGTTTAGAAATTTTAGAATCTCTTTTCTCTATCTTTAGTTGAACTCTTAATTAAATTTTTATACTGGCATCTCAAATATTTTTTTTATGAAATTATAGTTCTATTTTGTTGGAATTTTAATTTTTTAAATTATTATTTTTTTCTATTGCACATATTTCTTTTTCTACTTAAAATATTAAACTAAGAATTGACTGATAGTGAAAGAGCTCAGTTTTATAATAAAAACAAACCATTGTCGTGAAAAAAAAAAAAAAATATATATATATATATATATATATATATATATATATATATATATATATATATATATATATATATATATATATTTAAATTGACATAATTTTTTGTAAAAGAATTTGCGTGTGTTGTTTTTTTCTATTGCATTTTTATAAATTGTTTCAGAAAGGTTGTGGGTGAGCTTATTACATAGAACTTTAACTATAATTGTTTATTTACAAATGGATTTTTAATATGCTTTCTTAAATTCATGTTATAGTTGACGGGGAAGAAGGTGAGAAGAAGGAGAACAGCGGCACTGGTGAGAAAAAGAGTGGCACAACATACACGGATGAAAATTTAGCTGATGTCATTGACTATGTCCTAAACACAATGGATTTAGATAAGGATGGTTACGTTGATTATACTGAATATCGTAAAAGTGAAGAAAATTCTACCAAAGGCAATAAACAATAAAATTTAAATGTTGGTTGTTTTTCGTTAAAACTGTTTGTTAAGTTGATATTTGTTTAATATTCATGACAAGCACATAAGTGAAATAGAATACATATGTACTTTTTTGAATATATTTTTTAATGTTTTTCTTCTTAAGAAAGAAAAAAAATAATTTAAAGAAATTAATGATTTTCCAGAAAACTGTGTAAAGAACCTTTAAATATATGAGTTAATTATTTTTTCAAGCCTTAATTAGATTTTTGTACAAAATAAAATTTCATTTGCATTATTTTTCAAACATTTTACTTTTTATTTTTCTCTCTAATGTAATTAAATCGTTAGCTAATATTGCTTATATAAAATTGCGCTAAATATTAATTATAACATTTAAAATTAGCCACTACTTAAACGTTATATATGAATAAGTTTTTTTAAGCAAATACAAGCTTTGATATATCTTAGTATTTTTTTTTTTTTGTATGGAGACTATTAGAAACGGAAGCGTTAACTTGAATAATTAAAAAGTAGACGTTTTTTATATGTTAAATGTAGGCAAACATTTTTAAATCGGTGTGCTGAGATATCTTCTGCTTTGTAAAATGTATAATAAAATTAGTGCAAATATATTTGTATATCTTTTGGACAATACTGTGTGTTTCAGGGGGGTTTCGTGGCAAAAAAAACACAACATTGCAAAAGTTGCCAAGTACTTAGTACTTAATTGATTATTATTAAAATAGCAAAAAGAGATTATGTTATTATGGCCCAACTAAAGGCAATATTGTGTTTTTGAGTTAAATCGTTACATTCTTCGTATAAATATCACTTATATTTCTATAATTATCTCAAATTTTTCATGTCAATATTTAATTCTTTTTAAACCATTCACTGTGTCTTTTTGGCACGCCTACGCTTGAATCCAGTCATCTGTTTCAATAACTGAGAATTTTCATCATCCATATCTAAGTTAGGCTCCCAGAGGCGCAAACGTTTTGGTATGTAAATTAAACCAACCAAGGTAATGGCTATAATTAAATAAAAATTTCAGATTCAATAGAGCTTAAATCATTAAACGTATATATATATATATATATATATATATATATATATATATATATATATATATTATATACATATATATAGATAATATATATATATATATATATATATATATATATATATAGATATATTATATATAGATAATATAGATTATATATATATATATATATATATATATATATATATAATATATATATAATATATATATATATATATATATATATATAATATATATATATATATATATATATATATATATATATATATATATATATATATATATATATAAGTATTACTTACAGTTCAAAACACAAGGGAATACAACGTAAAAATTCAAAGTACATGAACGAAAATAGAGTGCTTCAGTTAAATAGAGTACCATGGTTAATGCCAAAGAACAGCCTCCCATACTTACAACTCTGTAAAACATTTACAAAAGTTATCTTATTATAATGAAATTACCATTAGAATAAATACATATGTATAACAATTTTTGTTAACTTATATACATATGTATATATTTATTATTGAGTTGTATTTTAATCTGTTTTACATTTCAAATGATTATTTAATTCATTATTTTCTTTTAATTTAATTTAAATTAAACTTACGGTCTGTAGTGTATGTAAAGAGTGCAGTGAACCAATGCCAAAGCTTTTAACAAGCAGTACATGCCAATTATGCGTGAAACTGTATAATCACCTAAAAATTCATAAATGTTAAATATGAATTATTTAATATTTATGTATAAATTTAAAATATATACTGAGCTAATTTAAAAAGAAAATTAAATCAGTTATGGTCGCAAAACTTATTCTTATACTTTTAATGAATAACATGGTTGACATTGATTATTTGATATTTCTTAATAATTATGCTTTTTTAAAATTTTTAAAAATTTTAGTATTATTTTATTTCTTATTTAATTCACATACATACAAACATAATCCAAAATTGTCATTAATTTTTTAACAGCATGAAAAGTCGAAAACTTAATAAAATCAAAAATATACTGACTGATAAATGCTTTATTTGTTAATATTTCTCTTTTGCACCAAGTTGTATCAAAATCTACCATTAAACTAAATTTAGCTTTATTCAAAGTACCGCATTTAATGGGTGATTTAAATAATTTTTTAACTAATTTAGACACCTTAAGGCTCAATTACACGTGACTTAATATAACGTCGTAACCGTAACCATAGTTAATACAATAAAAATCTAATTAGTCTGTTATGGCATTATGGTATGTCTCCACTAATCGAATACATTGTCCCTCATAAAGTTGGTTGGTTGTGTTACATCTAAAGCTTTGTGATAAGTCACGTCTAATTGAGCCGTAAAAATATAATTTTTTAATCGAACATGGTCCATTCGCAAGTTTGAAAGTGGGTTTTTGTTTGTTGTTAAACTAATGCTATACATGTTTTGAGGTATTGTTTAGTTGGATTTGTGTCACGATAATTTCTTAATTACAAAAATACACAACGTTATTGTCTATTTTAAGCACTAGTAATAGAGTGCGCAAAAAGTTTTAAAATATTGAGTTTAATTAATGGCGTTTTCTTTTTTGATAAAAAAATGTTGCACTTCTTTTGCCCTTTGCCATATAAGGGTCGTCAAAAATTAAAAAAATGTCACAAATTTTTTAACGCATCATTTTGAATGATGAAAACTGCACCCTTTCTTTGAAATAAATTTAAAAAAATGAGTACAAAAAAGGGCAACAAAGTGCAACATTGTTTTCAGAAAAGAAAACGCTATTAAATTTATGTTTTGTATTTATGTACATATTACCTTCAATAAACTGAGTATCTGCATGATCTAGAAAAGATCTGCGTTCGACATAACTTCGAAATGCTGTTCCCAAATCCATAAAGGCAACAAATGCTATCCAGCCCCTAAAAGCATATAGGAGCTTACGTTCCATTTTTGTATGGTACGGCGTTTTGGCGGATTTTCTTATACAATTAGTTGTAAAAAGTCGTTGGCCCGCTTATGTATTGCTTTTTAGTTTGTTATTAAACTTAACAAATTTACAAACTCTTATATCTGGCGTTCAATTAATTGATTTCGTTTTTTAACTGTAACTTTTATATTGACTGTTTGTGTTTCCTTAAATTTTTGCAAGTTGGCAAAATCAATACATGCCTTAACACATTAATAAACGCAATGTTTAAACACACAATAAAATATATTATTGAAAGGGGATTTTTAACAATATTTTATGTTTTAACGAAAAAATCTATTGTGATTACTGGATCTTTCAATTATAGAGTATATGCACCTACATATATGTATGTATGACTATAATATTGAGTTTTCGTTGTATATTTTAATTTACACTACTTTTAATTATTAATAATCTTTTTATAAATTGTATTAATTTTGAAAAAAAAAACTTAATTGGCTTAAACTATTTTTGGCTTTGTTTTCTTTAGTTCTGATTGTCTATTTTTCACGCATTAATACATTTTGTATGAGTTTGTTAAAAATTGTTGTATTCTATATAAACCGACCGTATATCTATCAGTATTGCCATTGGGATTGTATAGCAATAAACTATTCACTCAATTAATAAAAAAAGTGTCTATTGCTAATATCCATACAAGTGACTTGAAATAAGTACCAATTAATTCACAATTTTGTTTGAATAATCTATGCCGTGTCTTTAGTCATTGTATTTAATTATTAACTCATTATCACTTTATAAATGGATATTTTTTAATGATATCGTTCGGAAGATTTTAAAAATTATGAGCCTCATTTAAAAAAAAGAGGCAACACTGATTTATATTCTCTTGGTAATGCAAAAAAAAAAGAGAAATTAATATTTCACCTACAAAAAGAATATAAAAGGTACTCTATAAATGCATGTACATTTTAGCTAAAACTTACCATAAATAAATATGTTTTACATCCATACATAAGTATATGTCAATATGACCGGCATTTTTCTTGTCATGCGCATTTTAAATTATTATCATTGTTATTTTATTATTATTAAAAATATTTTTTAAAAGCAATTGTATACAATTTTATAACATTTCAAAGTTTTATTCAATATTACATATTATATTTCACAAAAAAGGCAATTTGTTTCTTATATACATTAAAATTAAATTACATTTTTATGTTATTTGGTAAGGAGTTGTAAAGTTGTAAGCCCTTATAGAATAGTGGCCCCTGCATTGCAGTTGATGATACACTTTTAATTCTAAAATGTTCCACGTTTTTTCACAAGGTATTGTTGAGCGTCTCTTACATACGATATTTGCTTGGTTAGGTATTCTGGTGCTACTCCGTGTTTAATTTTTGTAAAAATTTAATGTGTCCAGTTTAAGCCTTTGTTCTACGTTTAACCATTCTAGGGATTTCGTGAAGTGAATCGACGTATATCTGTTGACCTTTAGTATGATTATCATTGCCCTATTTTGTAATTTTTGTAGCCGTTCAATTTGTTGAGATGTGCAGCATGTGAATAGTATTGTTGAACCGTATTCGAAGAGAGGCTTTAGAATAGTGTTATATATATTAACTGCGGTTAAAATATAAATTTGGTTTATAGCTTTAGCTGCAATACACTGGGTACAGTTTGCTATCTATTCCGCCACTGCTTGCTGACATTCAACCCAATAAAAACGTTGTTTTAGTTTTTTCAGAGTCTTTGTCATCCCAGGGTGTCCTCCGATGGCTCCATTATGGAACTAATTCAAGACATATTTTATTTTGGAGGAAGCACCACTGTTAGATTGTATAAAGTTTTTCCATTTGCACTTTCCCTATGGCGACATAAGCACCCATTAATCAACTTCAAACTGTCCGATTGTGCCCAATGCGTTTTTGTAAGAGGACATTCTGCTGATATTTCATTGCGAGTAGGCCATCTGTTCTCTTCTTTTGCTGCTATAACCTTTCCCAATATTGGGTCACTACTTTGCGCTCCTGACCAGTCTTCGTTTGCATCTATTTGCGTTAGCCAGATATCAATGATTGATTCCTTCCGCTCAGCTTTCACACAATGTTTACATTCCAAATTACAAGGCATCGGCATTCCCATATTTTATGCCACTTCAGTTTTCAATGCTAAAGTCGTCCAACGTGCCAGCTGTCCTTTAAAGTTCTTAAATTGCAGCAGCCATTTCAGTGCGGAATGATCAGTCCTTAACATAAAATGTTGATCATATAGGTACTTATGGTAATGTTTTATGCATTCCAGCACTGCCAGTAGCTCACGTCGACTCACACAATAATTCTGTTCAGGTTTTGATATCGTGCGGCTATAGTAGCCTGTGACTTTCTCCGTCCCATTGACAACCTGTGGAAGAACACCACCAATACCATATCCACTGGCATCACAGTCAAGGATGAATTATTCTCCTGGGACTAGATACGCCAAAACCGGTGCTGCACACAATAGATCTTTTAGTGTCTGGAACGCCTTTTCTTGTGACTCACCACAATGATACGCCTAAGATATCTTGGTGAGTTCATGTAAACTTGCTGCCACGCTCGCAACCATGAAATAAAACTGTAAACAACAACAAAGTGGTGTTCATTTTATTTTAACATAATTTAAACGAACTCAAACGTTTTAGAAAGGTTAAAACGTAACATTGGTGTCAGAGGTGGGATTGCGTTTTTAAAATAAAATAATTAAAAATAAGATTAAAATTAAATAAATAAAACAGAGTAAAATGAAATTCCAAGAATTGAAAGGGGATTAAATAAATTATGCTGTCAACGACCAGTAATAAAACCGAATTACAAAATCATCTGTTAGAGGAATTTCAGAGATGTGGTATAGACATAGATATTCACGAATTTGATGATGAAAATGATCCTGAATAAGAGCCGTTGCAACCACAACCAGTTTGGACATCAATACAATGCTTGCACCCTTGATAAAACAGATGCAAGTTCAGAACTAAAACATTCTAGCCAGTATTGAAAAGAAGCTTGAAGAAACTTCTAATGAGGTACGGCAATCTTCTAGAGCTGATAATGAAAAGCTTATGGAAAAAATGAATGTTATGTGTGAGGCACAAGAAACATTTAGAACTGAAAACCAGAATTTTCTGGCAAAAATGGAAACGAAACTTGAGAAAACTTCTATTGAGTTGCTAGAAACCTGTAGAACCGAAATACGAGAAACTTCTAAACCGACAACAGAGAAGTTGCAGGAAATATATGAGACAGTCAACAAAAAGTATCTGACGTCGAGGCAAAAATGTTAAATTTAGAGAAGACGGTTGACGAAAAATTTGTTGTTATGGAAGAGAAAATCAACAGTCTCCAGTGGCAAAAACAAGAACCAGTGCGTATTATACCAGAAGTTTCCAGCAGAATAAAGACACCTTGCTTGATGTAGCTCACCACTATCCGTATTTGAATTTCAGTTCGATACTGTTGCCAGCAGAAACGGATGGGACGATGAAGAGAAGGCCCTGGAATTAATTTTGGCCTAAAGAAGTGCAGTTCGCTTATACAACACTTTTATTTCCGCTTAACCATGTCTTTATCTTATGACAGCAAAACGATAACTAAACTGACGTGTAGGTAAAGCAGACCCTTTATATACCTTATTGCCTATAGTTGGAAGGTTCCGGAAATATCGACCATCTTCTATTTTCATATCCGTTAATTCAAATGTAACGTAAAGATGGTCGATGTGCCAGTGCAGCCAAAATCTAACAATACAGTGTTGTATTTTTATTTTCGTAACAATATTTATTAAAATTATCTGCTATTTTAAAATTGTTACATTCTGCCTGATCAAATATTACATTTTTTGTTGCACTTTTGTCTTTTATTAAAATTAGTTTTTTAATCTCCTTCCACATTTGTTTTTGGTCTGTAACATTATTAATTTTGTTATTTATATACATAATTGTTTTTCGCATTTTCGATTTTAGCTTTGTATAAATTTCACAAAGCCTTATACCTAGTCCATACTTCACTAAAATTTTCTATTTTTGTCATTCTGTATTTGTAAATTTTTTCTCTTTTTTAACGGTGAGCGTTATTTTATCATTTCAAATTACAGGTAAATCTTATATGACATGGCAAATATATATCAATAGAGTCGTGTATTCTGTTAAAATCATGTTATACGACAGATATATCTAAAACCACTGCAGGAAATTCCACGTGTAAATCGTTTCTGATTGTAGCACATTGTACGATCCACTAGAAAGTTTACTTCAAACGAATGTGTTCTAAGAAATCGGCGAGTATAATAAGTTAAGGTTAAAATACCGAGAACAATTTTCATATTAATATCGATAGAGTAGTGAAATACACGCCACATTACGATAGTGCTTTGACGATCCGACAATTATAGTCTAAAACAAATGACTTCTTCAATAAGGCACAAGAGAGTACTTTGCTATAATCGAATCAGCCTTTAAATACATACATATTCACACAAATTAAAGCCTTAAAACAAACACCTATGATGGTGTAGTATACACCATAAATACTAAGTCCAAGACCTAATGCCAAGCGTTACATTTTTAACACAAACAATATGGTTTTTAGGATTTTAAAGTTGACAGCACTGTTATTACGTCACTTTTAAGAGTTGCCAATCGCATTTAACATTACGATCATACTGCTCAAGGCGGTGCTGCCATTTACCATTGCTCATTCCAATTTGTTTCTTTAAAATTAAAGCAACAAATTATTTTGCCGGTTTAAGGAAATAATAATAAATAAATTTGATTAAATATGTATAGAAATCGTAAATTTAACAAAATTGGGAAAACGAAAAGTACCGGTTCCAATGAAAACAAACGGGGATTGAACACAATTGATGAAAATACCACAATAAAAATTCCGGTAAATAATAACATAAAATACGAAATTGTGCAAAAGTGTGAAATTACATTATACTCATACAGCGTTTAAGTAACGATGAAACAACCAATAAACCGAAAAATACAGATGTGGTCGAAATAGAAGAAATGTTAAGCAGCGAAGAAAATATACCGGCATCACAAGAGCCCACTCCAAGGTACTTGTCGCAGAGAAGTACAATTGCTGCTACCCTCGGTCGTACACAGTCTCGTATAAATAGTTCACAACGACCGCCAAACACGTATTTTGAATTGGCGCTAATGAAAGCCGGAGTTCAATTGGATGAGGGACAAAATTTTGTTTTGTGTAAGTATGGATTACGGAATTTAGCTACGGACTTATGTATTTTCATTGTTTTACAAAATCTTACAATATTGCCCTTTGCATACACTGGGTGCGCCATTTAAAAGTAAATTTAAAAATGCAATAAAATAAAAAAGGTTTGAAATTTAGCTAAATTTATTATTTTTTGTTGTTGTGAAGTACAATTGTTCCGGTTTGATATGAAATATTCAATCATACGACTGCCGCGGCTGACCTCACAGTACCCCATTCGATGGGACCATTTATCGATAAATTTTCGGCTTATGGGGTCGTATCTTGGCAGTGGCATCACCTATCCTTTGCGGCATCCCACAGAAAGTAGTCCAACGGTGTCTAATTGCAGCTTCTTGGCGGCCTACTGACCTCACTATTTCGGCTAATTAAATGTTTGACACAATAAATCGATTGCGGCATGAGATATCAACTTCAATACCATGAAGAGCGGGCACAAAAAAATCAGTTATCATTGTGCGATAGGTGTCTCTATTAACCGTAATAGTTGTGCCGTTCTTATTTTCAAAGAAATATGGGCCAATGATGCCTCCCCTCCACAAGCCGCACCAAACAGTCACTCGTAATGGGTGCATTGACTTCTTTAAGATCGTGTTTGGGTTTTTTGAGCGCCAAATGCGACCATTTTGCTTAACATACCCACCAAGATGAAAATGAGCTTCATCCGAAAGGATGATTTTTCAATTTCCAATAAATCCCAACGTTGCTCAAGCGTAAATCGATTAAGCATGTCCAAGCCTTTAAGGTTTTATATCTTTTATAAAGGATAAGCTTTAGTTCAATCTTTGACTTTATAGGCATAGTATATCCTTACAACAAAACTTTACGGGTCTATATCTTGTCATCATGGGAGTTAATAATGTCTAATTTTTAAAAACGGATATAGTAGCCACCTAAGGCAATAGATTTATATAAATATGTATGTGTATGAATTTATTTTATTCTAGCATGTGACCACATATCATTTGTTAACAAGCTACGTGTTTTACTTAATAAAAATCAAAATTTCGATGACAACTTGGATATGTTTATAACTGGTCTTCGAGATGCCTGGTCCAAATATGGTCTAAAGATGCTTTCAGGTTGCACCATAAGCATTCCAGGCGATGAAAGTGTTTATCAGAGTCAAGATAGCATGATTGTAAATTTTTTTATGATTGATTTTTTGCGTGACAAAGTTTTGGATTTGCTTCTGACACAAATTGAAAAGGCTGTATGCGAAAAAGCTTCTTCATCCAAATTATCTAATAATAACGTACCATTATTGCCGCTTATGCTGTCACAGTTGCAATATGTTACATGTACGCACAGTGATGTTATTTATGAGCATATCAAAAGGAATTTTGATAAAGCTTCAGAGCAATCGAAATGGGATATAATTGCAATTGCGCATTTAATTTTGGATTCCAGTAAACATGATGATTTTGCAAAATTATTACTGTAAGTTTTAATTTTAAATAAAATTGAATAGATATTAATTTATTTTGTAAAACATCATAGTGAAAACATGCCAAATAGCAAGGAGCTATTTAAAAATTTAACCATACAAACATTAACAAATTTAAATTTGAGCCCACAAATGCAGGGAAAATTAAGATTTAAAATATTGGCCTATATAAAAGAGGATGAATGTCCCAAAACGGTATGCCAGAAAAATAAAATTTAAATTTGATATTACATAGGTATTTACATATTTAATTATTATTTTTTAATTAAAGATCCTACCATTGTTAACAAAATTTATTTTGAAGATTTTAAACGAAGACAGTGAAGAAAGTATGAAGGAGGTAATATTAATATATCGTTGTTGTATGTATAAGTATAAAAGTTTTCTTATTTTTTTAATTTTATGTGGAACTATCTAACTTTAGTTAGTTACAACACTGCGCGAAATACTACATTGGCGTGATAATAGTTCAGCAAGTTTATTGGCTAATGATAAGACATTACAATTAGAACTATTTGGCTATTTAGAACAGGGACTAACGCGTTCTAGGAAATTTTATTCTATTTGGCAGAAATCAATTGCATCTTTAACTCCAACAACATTCAAGTAATACATACAAATATAAATATATATTTAAAATTTAATTAATTTCGGTTATTTTTAGACCCATAGATTTTATAATTGTACTGCTGCTAATGCACATTAGGGAAGATAATTCATTATATTTAGAAAATGTGGTAAGTGCTATGAGCATCGATATTTAAAGAAACGTTAAAAGTTCTAATATTGTATGTGTTTTTCATATTATAAGTTACGTCGACATACTAAACTTTTGTCAACACCAATTGTACAAGAAATACGTAATAAATTTGCACCGATGTTAGAACAACACTGGAATATATTAATGCAAATAATTAATTTGTTTTTACGTGATAAACATAAATCTGTTGTTAATTTTGCTAGATCCTGTTGTAGGTATGTAACGAATTTATTTGATAATAAATTATATTTACTTTTTATTTTGTTTAGAACATTTTTCGAAATTTCGGAATTAGTTCAAAAATCGATATTAAAGAAGTTATTAGAACTAACTTGTGAAAAATCTAATCAAGGCACTACAAGCTTTGCCTTGCAAATGCTCAGAGATTTATGGCGCTTATATCCAAAAATATTACATAATTGGGGCATGTTGCTTTTGGTAAAAATATTTTTGTGTATATTTATGATTTGTTACTTATTTTGAATGAAAAAAATTGTTTTATTTTTTAGCCATTTCTAGATCACATTCATGAAATGTCTTTGTCACAAACACGTATTGTTATGGAGTTGTTGTCCTCTATTGCTTTTCCAGCCCCAAATATCGACGAATGTACTACGCTACAAGACCAAATCGATATGCTGGTAAAAAAACAAATGATAAATAGAAACATTTTGTAAGTATATTAACTTATCTGTGTCATTACGAATTGAAATCATCACAAATTGCGTAATTTTTAGTGTAAAAAAGCAAGGTATTATAGGCGCTGTTCAATTGATAGACTGTATAGCTCGTATTGAACAATATGTAATAGAAGCTGATGATTTTGATACAACGTTTAACACCATAAGCGCTCTACCTGATGGTAGAGGTAAAATAGCAGCTAAATATGTCGGTAATTATGTTGTGATACTAGAATAATGAAGTTAATTGCATTAAATTTGGTCATCAACTTATCTTTAGATCGTATACAATCATCAACTATACATTCTGCAGAGTTATTAGCTTTGTTCTACGATGAATTAGCAATTGTTTGCTCCGCTGGCGGAGATGAACGTGCTAATGGCTTGCAATTGGATATACCTTTTGTTATATGGATGTGTGAACTAATGACTTATTATTTTCAAAATAGTTTTGTTGCTGAATATCAACCTGATAAAATAGAGTAAGTGATTAATATATGAATATATGTATTTTGAAAGCATTAAAATAATTTTCATGTTATTTATTTTGTTCAGTGGTGTACAATTATCTTATATGAAATGTATAAATTCACTAACAGATACCAGTACAGAAGAACCACAAAGTGAATTACCACAAATTGCCATAAATATTGGTGAATTAGTACTTAAACCGCCGAATGAGTATGTATATTTTTATTTAGTCAACGAAATGGCCTTTGTATAACTGTTTTTTAAATTTCGATGTTTTAGAGCCAGTAGTTCCGTAATTGTTTTAGCACCACTTTTTAATTTTGTTCGAGTTTTACATATGCTTCGGTATGAGGGCAGTTTGGAAATAATAAATGCCCTGCTAGGATGTGCCATTATATTGCCAACATTCTTCGATGATGAAAATCTTGATCAGATTTTTTTCGATTATGATGAAGAAATGCAAAAGAAATTACTTGATATATATTTCCATTGTGTTAATTGGATACGTGAAACTGTGAGTTCTTTTGCTACACAATGTGAACCAATGATAAGACAGAAAGTTTTGCAACGTTTGGCCGATCTAATTAGTATTGAAAATAAAATAAAGCAACTTTTATTAAAAGCTCCCTCTGACTACACACCTCCTCAGTGTGAGTTTATAACAGAATTGTCTGTGTCATCGACGAGTATATTAAAACCAGGAAATAAAGTTCGATCTGCTTCTACTAAAAAAGACAGTAAGTCTTTAAACAAATCAAAAGCATTACAAAATGACACAGAGATTTTGCATTTGAACGAAACAACTTTAAATGAAACAACAAAATTAGGTGCTGCCAATAAGTTGAAGTCTTGTGTAAAAAGTAATTTCGAAAATTTATATGGTCCCAAGGAACAGTACAGGTTTGTCATTATCTTACTGTCGGAAATTTTTTCATTTAAATAATTCTAATATTTTTTTAGACAGATGAATACTAATATTATTTTAGTTTTAAAGGAAAAATTTGAAATTAAATATCCTTTACCCACTGAATACGTTGGTTTTCGTTTGGGATTATTAGAATTTCGATTTATTTTAACTGATATCGTAATCAAATTGGAATCTGTTGTGGGCATACAAAAATTTCAAACAGAACAGCCATTGCAGTATATTGCTAAACCAGATTATTTGATGTGCGATCTATCCGATTTTATTGGAACCATTGGAGAAAATATAAAAATTGTAAGGAACAACAAAGAATTTATCTATACAAAAACAAAGATATAATTAAATATTTCACATATCGGAATAGATATCGGAATCCATAAATACTAAACTCGAGGAAGTTCAGCATATCCATAGTCATGCTGATTTATATACCGAAGAATTGAATTTATTAAAGGTGTGCCTAGGATTGTGTCTTCGTTTATTCGTAGCGTTTTTTTCATGGTCTGAATGGCTTGTTAGCGAACATCGCGTTAATAAATTAAGAGGTATAAAATTGTTTAAATTCATATAAGAATATTATTTTGCTTAATTATGTATTATAGAATCATTGTTGACTTTAATGGATAAAAATAAATATCAACGTTTGAAGGATAAGCCAGTAACAGAATTAGCGGTTGAAGTTTTCAATCTATTAATAAAGTATGAATCGTGTGTTATAGACTTAAAATCTGCAGTTTACCTATATCAGCTTATGGTTATACTGAATGTTCTTTCAGATAAAAGTGCTAAAGCCAAACAATCCCAAGAGATAAGTATGTGCTTAAGTATTAATGTTATGTAAATATATTTTTCAAAGAATTGGTAATGTTTCAATAAATTTCATACATAGGATCCTTGTGTCGCACATTATTATGCCGCAAATGGTTTAACTATGAAGGTTTACTGGAAAAGGGAGCCCAGTGTAATATATATTTAGACGAGTTAGTTAAGGGCTTTCTTTGTGAATCTGATTTTAAGAGACAACGTGAAATATTGCGTGTTGTAAGAGAAGAATCTAAGTTTTTAAATGGTAAAGATAGTGCTTTGAAATCCTTTCCTAATATAAAAATGTATGTATGTATATTTTGTTTCCTATTTTAAGTATTATTCAAAATTGTTATTTTTGTTTTAGAGCTAATTTTCCGCTATTATTCCGTGGCCTATGTGAAATTCTTATAAAGTCTTTGAATCAAAAACTAACTACAAATACATTTGAATCATGTGATAAACTTGAATTTTGGGAATATAGTTGTAAAGTTCTGAATATGTTATTAGAAGTAGTGCAAAGCTTAGATGTCCCCAAAAATTTTCAAATATTTCTTAAGGTATTTATAAAACAAAGTTTTGTTTTGGTCAAATGAGCTAGAGTAATTCACAGTGTATAGTGTAGAAAATTTATGTTTTAACTCAAAGCCAAGCAGTCATTCATGACAACTATCTGAACACTTATTTAAATTTATAATAGTGCTGATTTGTTTATCATTTTAGCATTCCCATTTGTATTTGAAGCTTGTACTACAATATGGTCTTATAGTTTTTGAACAATATTTAAGAAAAAATCCAGAACGCGTTTGTGAACTCATAAAAACGATGCAAACTACCACCAGATTTTTACATCATCTATGCTGTCATTCTAAGGTACAACAGATTTACTATTCAAATGCATAACGAATTATTTGATGTTAATTCTTTTTTATTTATAGGCAATTAAAAATACGGCGATTGTTAGTCAGATTCCATTTTTACGGGAAACTGTAGAAAATTATGTATTTCGTATTAAAGCCTTGCTCACTGCTAATAAATGCGCTTCCGTTTTTTCCATGGGCAATTTAAAAAATAAGGATTTGCATGGCGATGATATAGTATCACAAGTAAGTTATATTTTTATTTTAATTCTATCTATTAGCATGTACTATGAAAAGAAGTTTCGGACGACCTACTGCCACTTTTAAACAATTTGAATTAACCAAACTCTAAAAGCCAAGTGCTGGTTGCAGTTTTGATTCTAATCAGTTCAAGTTGACCATATCGTTATTACTGGTCGATTTTTGAAACATTTTGCATTAGATTATTATATATAGTCCGTTATGATCTCTTTTATATCTGTTGATTTTTTTTTTAATCTTAGTCTGGAACCTTAAGTACAACTACAGGCCAAGATAGTGACGAAGAAATACCAGATGATGATTTAAGTATCGATGAAACAATAATGGATAACAATGATACGGAGAATAATAATAATGATGCCGAAAATCGAAGTAAATCGTCTTCGAGAAGTAAATGTTTTTAAATATTAAAATAAACCTTTTATGTACGTAATTTTTGTAAAAAAAAAATATTTTTATAAATAAACGCTGAAACCCGGCGAGCTTCGTTACTCCTATATTAATTATCTTTACTATCTTAGATACACAAATATTAATATTCTTACGTTTTAACCTTTTGAGTTATTTTTAATTGCGTCAAAATAAAATAAACACCACGTTGATGTGGTGTATTTTCTTTTTAGGCATTTTTATTTTAGTAACAATATTTTGTTTTAAAAATTTCGACTTTAACCTTTCTCAAGATACTTATATAAAAATCAATATTTAGTTTGTATTGGAGGACCATGTCCATCCGTCCGATTCCGCCAACGTTTTGACTGATGATTTGCATTGACCATGAAAACATTCAGATTAAATTCAGAAAAATTTTCAAGATATACAAAAATCAATATTTGGTTTGTATGGTAGGTACCATGGTTTAAGGACGAGCAACTGTCCGGTCAAAATTGAACCGGCGACTGTAAACACTCGGAGACCAATGGTCCATTGTGATCATCCTGTGTGGGAAACCTATACTGAAAAAAAGAATAATAGTACAAAAAGAAAGTTAAGGAAAGAAATAAAGAAAGTCAAGGGAAAGAGAAGAGCTGAAAGGTCTCACACCCCCAAGGGTCAATCCCCAGCTATAGCCACCTGATGTCCTTGGCAAACCGAATGATAACGGTAGGATCAGTTACCTCGATGAACGAATTAATGATCCTGCCCTTGAGCATCTTATCAATGCAATTTGTCTGAAGTGAGGAGATACTCGCGCTACAGAGGGAATTGTGAATAGAAGAGATATTCACGTTGGTGAATGCCCCCTCTATGTGAAATCTGAACCATCGAAATTCTCCTCGATGAAACCTACCACCTCCAGCAGAGCAGACACTACTCATCGAGGTGATATCTACACTTGACTTTATTTCAAGGTCAACTAACCTCTCCAAGGTCTTAAAAAGAAAGGATGACAGACTAATCGGCCTGAAATCCTTTGGTGTCGAGTCACTAGGTTTCTCAGGAATATAAGTCACCGTTACCCCCCTCCATGGACTCGGTACATATAAATAACATAAACAAGCCCTGTAGATATCCCCAGAATCGGAAGTAGTCGCGGCGAGACATTTTGTAGCATCGTTAGTATTATTCTTGATGAACTAGAAATGTGTCCTCTACCAACATCCTCACAGCCAGGAAAATGGGCTCTTGCCAATAAAACAAGAGTCAAGACTGGAGCTTGTCCACGTGCTGTCGTCCCTTGTGTTCCCTCTAAAGTATTCTTCGGAACCTGGCAGCGTCGTTAACCCCCTCTATCGACTCGCAGAAATCAACCCGAAATTTCCTCTTAGCCTCCCTAACCTCGCTCTTATATCTGTTGAAGTTTGCCATATAGGCGTTCCAATCAGGCTCGAGCCTCGATTTACTGATTTCTTAGTGACCCCTCTAAGAGCACTAAAATCACCATTCCACTAAACCGGGTGGCTACTTACCCGGGAAGGTACGCGGGCAGAAATCCTTATAGCATCCCAGTAAGGTACTAGTTAAGTCGTTCACTGCACTATCCACATCTTCAACTGACCGTAGAACAGACGTTTCGCGAAGGCTCCTTGAACCTCCGCCAGTCAGTCCTTCTGGGATTCCTATAAGGTGCCTGACTAATGCCTCCAAAAGACAGTTGGAATTGTATCTTCTTATGATTCGAAAAGAAACATTCTTCTGATACTCGCCAGCCTCTAATGGTAGAGTCATCCAGATTGGTCAGGGTTAGATCAATGACCTCCTTTCTATTACTCGTACAAAAGGTAGCTGTGCTACTCTATCACATATCCTAAGATCATACTTCAAAATAAAATCCAAAATAGACTCACCTCTTGCATTTGTGTCACTGCTACCCCAATGGAAACAATGAGAACTGGCGTCGCATCCAAGGATAATATTGCCTTTACTCCTTATCCCCTCGAATAGGTTACGAACGAGACAGCCTGGTGGGTCCTTCTCTTCATAGGGCATGTAGATGGAGGACAGAATTATGGCCCGTCCAGTACCATTTTCCAATCGCACCGTCGTCATGGTCCCCATAGCTGAAATTAGGAACAAAAGTTAGATTAAGATTCTTCCTATTAATAATGCATGTCCTTATCTTAGATTGTCTTACCGGGTTTAACCTTAGGGGATTTCCCTTTCCTCTATGGCCTTACAACCAAGCGCAGTTGCATAGGAAACTTCCAGGTTAACCGTCTGATGATTGGCTTCATAGCATCCGGCAGTGAGTCTTAGGTCGACCGCACCCTTTTCACTGCGGTCTGCAGTGATCCAGATGCTGCTTCCGCCAACTGCGCAGACTGCCGTGAAGTCAACTGTTCTACTGCTGCGGGATATGACAATTTTACTCCCTTATGACAAGGCTGAATAGCTGCCCACTTTGTTCCATAAGCAGAACCTGACGACTTCGTCCCAGGCCCATTGTGCAGAACCTGACGACTTCGTCCCAGGCCCACTGTGCTTAACCGCCGCCGCTGGAGAAGTTCCAGCAGGCACATGGACTTAGCCACAGTATTAAATAAATAGTGCAATTTTGCCATTCTATCTTGAGGTACGGATCCAGGCCCAATACCATGCTTTCCTAGCTCACTTGTGGGCTGGAGACGGCCTTTTTCCCATTAGGATTCGGTAGGTTCCTCGCACCCAAGCCAGTCAGGCTGAGCTGCCCCACCAACCTGCAACTTCGACGTCCAACAGGGTTTTTTGCCTTCGCCACTGTCTCTCTCCACAGTCACCTAATTGATTTGGTCGCAATTGTCTTGCCTCCTGACGTGGTGTTGATCTGCACCTTCACTGGGAGATGAATTTCCCCAATCGCGGGTACACGCTTAGGAACGTGAGTATAGATTCTTTCGAACTTCCTCACGAAGTTCAAGTTGTTCTTGATCAGGGCAATCTCCCTCTCAGTGTGCAGACTGGGATCTCTACCGACGAAATTCTTTCTATCCTTGAACTTCCTGGGTCGCAGTCTGCCATGGCGTGGGAAGAAGGCGATTTGTCCTTCCTAAGGAGTGACTTTCCATATTCCTCTCCCTCCACTTCAATGGCTTTCTGCCAATGAAGCAATAACCGACCGATCGGAGCTGATGTATCCATGGAAGAGGATGCCTTCACCAGATTGGATTGATTTGCATCCTCAGACTCCAAGCTTTACAATCCACTCAAACCAGATGGCGATGGGATCATGGTGATTTCCAACTCGTCATCGGTTAGAGAGAGGTTATCCATCAGGTCGACCGGAACACTTTCCTGATTCAATCTGATGAAGCCAATCTCTTCCATTAGGCTCAGCATCTCTCTGTTGTATGCCAGTAGGTTGTCATTGACAGTTTCTAGGGTTAAGCCCTCCGTCGCACTACCTACAGTACTGATGAAATACTTCCACACCTTTCCTGTTCCTTGTCTGTTACCGCGAATAGAGCTGCACTTGCAACACAGACAGCTGTAGGTGCCAAGGCATCCACAACTAAAACAGCTGGGTTACACTCACATGATAAGGATGACACATGGCTCGCTACCGCACCAACACTTGCCGCCGCACCAACACTTTGCTTATTTAGGCTCTGCACCGACCCGCCATTTTAGTATTTTTTTTCATTTTGGGGATACTAACCGCTAGCCACTTTGATCCGCGGGGGGGAAAATCAAATCCCCTCACCAGCGATCAAAAGGTTTTGGTCTTCATCCTAACCACGTATATGAAACATAGACAATAGCAGCAATCTGACCGAAAACTGAACGATCCCAGGTGAGAGGGATAGATCTGGAGTTTCCAGGGTGACCAGCATGATGCAGCAACCCGGCCCAAAGGCCGAATTGCAACAACATACCGATACACCCCTCCCTTATCGGCGGATGGGACGCGTCCGGTACGATTTGGCATATTCCATGGGACGTACCATGCCAACTTATCCGATTCTGCCCACTTTTTGACTGATGATTTGTATTGACTATGAAGCTATTTGGACCAAAGTTGGAGATTTACTGTTACCATTTTGAAATTTATGTATCCTATAGTTCCTTCCAGACATATAGAGAGATACTATAAAAAATTAATGAAAATCGGTCTAGCCGTTTAGATGTCTATAGACTTTGAGTAAATACATATTCATCTCTATTCTGGGGCTGATTTACCTCTTTTGATATCGAATAGTCTATCATACGAAAATAAATTTCGATACGTATCAAGTTGCCTGATTACCGCATTCGATTGCTATCATGCTTATTGTGAATGAATTCATCAAATTTAAAAAAAATCACAACATACATACTTATGTCGAAGTAAATTATGTATAAAATGAAGCAAAGAGAACACTATCAACGTTAGTAGGAGTTTATACCACAGTGTACACTGTGGTTTATACTTTTATAACTTAATTAAAACGTTGTATTGAATAAAATATGAATTGAAAATTATTTATTCAAATTTATTTGTATTCATCTGAATCAGAAGACATTTATGACTTTTTTGTTTGTTTAAATTTATATTTTTTGAACTCTTCCTAAAAGTTTGATATTTTATATATTTTTATTAAATACGATATTCAAATACACAAAATGTGATAAACATTTAATCAGGGGTGTTACAGAATTTGTTTGTTGTGATAATCAAAACTGAAATCGACAAAAAAAAATGTTTTTGGTGTCACAGAATCCAATATTATCGATTTCATGTTCGAATCAGAAATGCTATCAGAAAATGGTGTCATAGAATCTGTTTTTATTTTAACAATCACATATATTTTGAGTTGCCATAAAAATAAAACGACTGGAAAATATTAAAATGTATTAAAAACATTTCCGTTACTTCAATTTCAGATAGGAAAAAATTGTTTTCTATTTGGTTTGAGCCAAATGTTTGTAAGGAGTACTTGACGCAAACGATAGTTTTCGACAAGGCTTTTTGTGTTGATTAAGTATTAGGAACTTGAGAAACACTTCTTCTTTACTGTTTCTACTCTTTAATTACCAATTATTTATAGCTAAAGTTTCCGGCAACTGCAGCTATTTTTCACAAATTTATATTTATGGTTTACAAAATTTTTATTTACTTATTTTTTAATTCGCCTAACATTTAGGTGTTTCTGACAATCTCCACCAGCAATATAAAGCAACAAACTGCCCGCATCTTATAGTAAATTCGCCTTGGTTTATTTTGATTTTGCTTTTAGGCGGCTTGATATTGGCGTAAGACACGTACATGTAATTTAAAGTAAAAGTAATACAAAAAAATACATAAATAAAAAATTAAAATTTTTCTTTTGATTTTGTTGCCACAGCCTCTATCATAATTTTGCTAAAGAAGTTTATTTACCACTAAATTATTAAAATGCAACTTAGAAATGTAAAAAAAAAAAAACTAAAAATTATACGCCACCAAATAAACAAAACTAACAAAATGTCAACATTACCACGAAAAAAAATACAATCGTTGCCAGTAAACAAAACCTTAACAGCTGTTTCGAATATTCACCCTTATTCCATTTAGCGTCGTCGTCGTCGTCATCGTCATCAATTTAATATCAATCTCAAATTTTATCGACATCGTCATCAATTCAATACAAAACTAGTATGCCATAAGAGCAGTGTAACGATGTCGATTTTTATGTGTTATGTGTTTATCGATTTTTAAAGCACATCTCTAACAATTTAGGCAGCTGGTTTTTTTATTTTCAGTTTTTATAAAGTTTTTTTTGAAGGGTAGCGAAATATTCACAAAAATATAAAAAATAAAAAGGACCTACAATTTAATTCATATAACTTTAAATAACTAAAATGTTTTTTGCTCCTGATTATAATTCTGACCCGAATAATGTAGAAAAGAAAAAAGAATTGGTGTTACAAAGAAGATTAATTAGGCAGAAATCAAATATATTTCAATTACCCGATGAAAAGTAAGTAATAAATTAAGTGTTTTTCTATTTGCTATGAGTTAATGTGTTTGAAAGCTTTTTTCGCCTAAATAAGGATGCATTCAACTATGTGCTGGAGACTATATCGATTTTGTTTATGTTCGAAACAAGTCAAAACCAAGACGATTACATGACACCAATGCAAATTATAGCAGTTTGAAATTTCAGTCGATTTCGATCAAAATCGTTTTCCGTCACATACCTGATTATGTCTTAATTATATGACGACTCCTGTACATTGACAATCGTAGCCACAGATGCGTAACCACTTGATCCTAGCAAATATATGTATATAAAATATATATATAAACAAATGCTAATAAATTAAAATTATAAACAAATTTTAAAAATTTGGAATTATTGTAGCAATGAGCGTAGAAACATATATCGTATAGAAATCTTGAACAATTATAAAAAATATTCCATTTTAATGCTTTATAAAGATTTCGAGATGGAATGAAAATAATTTTAGAAAAAATCGAAGTGGAGTACGCTTGTATACATAAACTATGTATACACTTACTAAAAAAATACACAAATTTTTTATCACTCTATTTTTAAATTT
The DNA here is from genome assembly GCA_023159175.1 of Wohlfahrtia magnifica. Lineage (NCBI taxonomy): Eukaryota > Metazoa > Arthropoda > Insecta > Diptera > Sarcophagidae > Wohlfahrtia > Wohlfahrtia magnifica. Next base: position 1,708,808 of record JAKWBJ010000047.1, on the reverse strand, counting down.
GTATTTCTTTTTATATAGTTTTCTTTTTTAAATCGTAACTTTGTATAATTTTTATTTAAAATTTACGATTTAACAAATACAATTGTATTCCTTGGATAACATATAGATGACATACAATATAGTATAATTAAAAACATACAATTGTTGCAGTAATTAAGACTAACAATTCTTAAGTAGTATTTATATTTTTTGTTTGTTTTAAAAACTTTTTAAGTATAAAATTATTTTTTTGTTTTTGTTCAACGCATAAAATATAAAAAGAGAAAAAACGTAAAAAAATATAGCATTAACAAATATTAACGTACAAATTAAAAATGATTTTGTTTATATAAGAAAAAATTTGATAAAAGGAAAAATTATAAACAATAATTTGTATGATATAATTTTGTTTGAAAAATTATCCCTAAATATACACGTATAATCTATATAATATATATTTATGGGTTTGTTAATAACATTAATTGTTCTTTATATATTAAAATAAATTTTAGTTTGATTTCTTATAAATAACAACTTAAAATATAAACAATGATGGCTGCTGTCTCCTCATCTAACTTGCATTTGATAAGTGTGGATGACTTTGCGTAGGTACATGTGTGTAAATCGAATATCGCTAACTTCTCCCTATCTCAATCATAGCATTTATTTATTTTGACTGTAGTATTGGAAATGTTGACGTTTCAATGCCTTATGAAGTTTCTTCTCCATTGTTTTGTATTTCTTGAGTTTTGTATTTAATTCTAAATTTCTTTGTTTTAGCTCTTGTTCTTCTCTCTCTAAAGCAGTATCACGCTCCTTATGTTTCAAACGAGATTTACGACTGGCTTCATTGTTTTTAGCACGTTCTAAAATTTTCTTCTGTTCATTTTCGCTTAAATGCTTAATAAGTGAAAGATCTGGTATATAACTATGTGTTTTAGCTGGTCGTCCGCGTCCTCTTTTGGTTTTTATTGACGCATTTGTGGTAGTAGTTACAGACGAGGCAGGTGAGCTAGGTGCTGAGAAACCAGTAAAATTTGTTTGATTTGAGATGGAATTAACGCTATAAGGCGTGTTGGGCGGTGAAAAGTCTACTGAAGTATCTTCAATATTTATTTCAGATTTAATGGAGGTACATGTGGGAGAAGTTGAGATTAAATGGTTGTAAATGGAATCTATTGAGTTTTCGGCTGTTGGACCCATACTGTGTTCAGCGAACTGGAATGAAAAGAAAATGTAAAAATTATTAAGTAAGTATATGTGTTTTTTAATACACAAAAAGGTAATTTTGTTAACTTTCATAAAACTAACAAGTTACCTCATCAAGAATATTAATAACGTTTGGTGTATTAATTTCGATTTGTTGTGGCAAAACATTTTCTTTGCATGTTTTCATATCTAAACGCAGTTTTAAACGTTTATCCTTCATATGTTGTCTAGTCTGTGAACTATGACGTTTCAAAGAATTACTTAAAGTTTTAGATTCTTTACAGTCTTCTACTTGGCTTTCCACAAAGTATTGAGGTGTACAGTTGTATTGGGTGTCTTCGCTTGTTTCACATATGCCAGATTCCAGGGCAATAGCAGATGACGTTGTGGGTAAAATGGAATAGGTGGAGTCTGGATAGATGTTTTGAATATGTGGTTCTGCTTTAGATATTTCATTGATTAAATTTTGTGATGAAGACAAAGAAGACGATGACAGCCCAAAACCAGAGGAAAACATAATATCAGTGGGCTGAGAGTGTAAAAAGCAATCTTTGAGTGATGGTTCATTTGTTACAAAATTGAAATCGACAGCATATTCACAAGTGGGTAGATCAAGTGTACCTATGCTAGAATTGTCCATGTTTTCCAAAAATTTATCATCGGGCGTTAATATATCTTCGCCCATTTGACTATACGGTGCAACATTAAATATGGAATTCCGCGAGTCCAATTCATCCAAAAAATCGGGAGATGTAGCCATATTAGTCATGTTGTTTAAGGTGTAGTTGTTAATAGAGGTGGTATTATTATTAATATTATTTAAAATGTTATTTTCTTTGCAACTATTGTTATTGTAGTTGCTGATATTGTTCTTATTATTAAACAATATATCTTCTAACATCAATTGCAAGTCCAATTGATGATGTTCCTTCTTATCATCATCTACTTCAATCAACTGTTGTTGTTGATTATGATGTGGATGTTGTTGCTGCTCCTCCTCGTGCAGTTCTAACGTCGTTGTTTCCTTATCCTTGCAGGTATTTTCCGTCAACAGGTCTATATCAAATTCAAAATTTTCAAGCGTATCCAAACAGTTGTTTACTTCGTTTCCTTTTTCGTTGCGTTGGTTGTTGTTGTTACTTAAATTGTTGCTGGTATTATTATTGTTGTTGTTGTTGATATTAAAAATATTTGCAGTAACTGGTGTAGTCGATGGAGCAGTAGCTTCTTGTAAGTATTCTATATAGAAAATTTTAGGGGAAATGTTAAAAAAAGGGCATATTAATATTTTCTTTTTAAAATCATTTTCATTGTCTAACATAAATACTGATTATTACGTGGGAGAGAAATGTTTGTCTATTAAATAAAACTAAAAAAAACTACTTATTTAAGTCCAGTAAGTGCAATAACAGGTGGAAGTATAATTATTTGTAGTAAACCGCTATAAAATTCATTTGGCCGCTTGACCATATTAAAAAGATTGACATCACTTGAAAGTGTTCGTATTTTATATTTACAAAAAGTACTGCATACTTTAGGACCTAATAGGGTAAAAATGAGACAACTATAGTTTTTGGAAGATAAAGAAAAAGTCTTTTGTAAACCAGAAAAACAATCATTTGTTGTGAAATTCATTCTCTTTCGCTAAAATTCGGTTTATAAAAACACTGATTATTAAATTGCTTTGTTTTCGGAAAATAAAAAGAAAATATATAAAAAAGATGTACGTATGCATATAATAGATATAAATAAAAAATAAGAATTATTATATGGATGTGTTGTATGCTTCTTTTTAGTAAAAGAGAAAAAACGATAATTTACTCTGGTAGTTTTCGAAAAAATTTGGCTATTAAATAGGATCTGATAATTTTTTGTGGATTTAAAAGCCTACTTTTAAATTAACAATGCTTAACATTATTAAAGAACTAATTAGAAAATGTAGAAATAACCATTTTTCTTGTAAGATTTTACTTTAAAATAATTTATTGTTTTCTTTTGTTTCAAAATAAAAGCCGGGCATGAATTAGCATGATGAATCATGTCAGAAAACTATAGTATATTGAGTCCATTAAATATAAAAGAACAAGAGAAAAAACGAACCAGAAAAAGAAAGAGAGAAGAGCAAAGAAGAAAAGAGAATATTTTTATTGTTGGCTTTCTAGAAATTTTTGAACTGTTGCCTGTTTTTTTTGTATGCACATCTCAAAGATACAAATATATTGTGTTTGTGTGTATGTTTACTATGTGTTTTGAGCATGCACAGACATGCTTTTTGGTTTTGCAATATAAAAAAATTAAGTCAAAACAGCTGATAAAAGCATAGGAAGTAGAACAAATTAAAGCAAATTTTTCTTATTTACTTTTTGTGTGTACATTTTTTAGATTTCAAAACACATTTAGCACTAAATTAAAAAACATTTATAAAAACTGTCATAAAAACAAATTTTTTTAATAACTTAAAGCATTCATGAGTTTTTATGTTAATTTTAAGCATACAAATTTGCAGTTGTTCAATAGTAAAACATTAAATAAATTTAATAATTTTACATGAACCATAAAAAATACGAGAAAAAATTAAACTTTATTTACCTTTATAGTTTTTCTATATAGACCTTCTTGTAGAACAGTTATTTATCTACTGACAACATTTAAAAACATTCTGTAGTTTTAATAAAACACACAAGAGCCAACAAAAGCAAAGAGTGAGAGCTACGTATATATTCTCATTTGCTCGCACAATTAAACATAGAGCGAGAGAGAATTATTTTGCTTTTTGCTTTAAAGGGGGATACGATAGCAAGGTAAAAGCATGCATACGTTTGTTGTCTTTTTTGTTTAATTTTCAAGATCATTGTTTTGGTTTTGTTTTCTTTTGGGGAAATTAAAGTAAAAAATGAAATAAATACAAAGTGTGCCCCTTTCAGTTGTTTTGTGTTTTGCAAAGTTGAAAAGTCTATTTATTGATCTCTTTTTAACATTTCTTGTGCTAAGAAGGGTATATTGTTCATGTGTATGTAAAAAGTATCTCGTATTAATTGTTTATAGTGTGTAAAAGAGATGTGCTAATATTTTGATTAGAAGTAACAAGTGTCTGTTACTTCCTCTTTCTTGCATATACTACATACGATTAAATCTATTGTATTATTTAAACTTTGCGTTTTTGATGTGTTCATTGTGAAATTGATAACTTGTACCACTAATTAGGGAGTTAAAGAACCAAATTTTTTCGTGTTATTTTTTCACATTTTTAACTAAAATCCAAAGTTTAATATAAATTAATAAAATATGTACATACGTATGTATGCATGTAGTTTCTTGCACTTATCATAAATACCTACATCATTCTTAAAATTTTCTACTCATACATATTTATGTACATAAGTATATATATTTAAATCAAAAAATAATTATAGCTATTATTAATCATGCATAGGCATGATTTTCTAGCTTTACATATATATTTATATGAAAAGAGTAGAAACCATTGACGTAACAAATAGGTATAGAAAATTTGGTTATTTTTTTAATTCTTATCAGTCAATACATAGGTATATTAGTAACCTAATTCAAAAAAAAAAAAAAAAAAAAAAAAAAAAAAAAAAAAACTAAATAATAAACAGTACAATTCCGTAAAATTGCAGTTGAAAGGGTTAAAATACCTTTTAATATATTTACAGTTGAGTACCACTACGTTTTCATATATATATTTATGCATGTATGTATGTATGTACATATAACGAACTTCTACGTGTCCAATAAATAATAACAATAATTCCCGTAACATTCCACAGAGATACAAGAAGACTTCTTTTAGTCAATGAGCTACTCCCGATTCTATTTTTAGACTCATTTAAAGGGACCTACAGTTTAACACTGGCTTCATACGGCAAAAAAAGAAAAGTTTTTCACAGTAGCAATACTCATAACCAGTTACTAGCTAATTTTATGAGATAATACCGCCGTTGAAAAATTTTTTTCTTTTCAGATGGTCTGGCTTGAATTGAGGCGGAAGTTTCACCTACCACACCACAGCGTTACACAGTAAGAATAAAATTTAGTATAAAGGACTTCGCATGAAAACCAAAACAATATTTTATATTAATTTTACACACAAGATAGATACGTTTTCTTTACGCAACTTGATTTCTTTTTCTTTATACTGCAGTGGTTTTTTATTGTATTTGAGACAAGAAATTAGAAAAAAATTTCTTATTAATTTAGTTTCTTTTAATAAAATTCAAAAAATTCTCAAAGATTTTAATATAAATATATACACGTACAAGCCTTTAATTCTTGCTATAAACTTTTACAAAACACTAACAAAATTATGATTTCATATGTACTTCTATATGCATAACAATGGAATTGATTGCAAGGATTTTCAGCAAGAATTTAACACAATTGCTTTATCACAATTTAGATCGTGAGTTTCTCTTCAAAAAGATTTTTAAACAGAAATAATTAGGAATAATAATGTACGTATGTACATACATACATATGTATGTATTTGGTACTCACTACAAACCAATTAGTTTTTAAATTAAAAAGGTCAGTGAAAATGGATGAATTTCTTTCCAGTACATACATATGTATATATGGTCTTTTAAAACCTTCTAAATCATAATTAGTAATTTAAATATATTGGTTGTAAAAGGTTATCAGTGTCAAAGTTCAACTCGTCTGCAGTTACTTATATAAGAATTTACTGAATTTGAATACATTTGTGGGTAAAAACAATGATCAGTCATTAACCAGTACTACTTCCATCTATGAAGAAAAGTTTCAACGCTCTTCCTTCAAAAAACCAATGCAGACAGACGAACTGATAATAAATTATCAATAAGATTGTAAAATATCGTATTATAAAATAATATTTAAACCAAAATCATTGCGAAATTGCATTGTTTTTGGTTTTTAAAATAAATTTGAATTCGACGTGCAAACAAAAAAATCGAAAACATTTTTCTTCACATACCTCTGTTCTTATTCCCTTCTCAGTAATTGCACTACTGTTGTTACAATTATGTACTATGTGTATGTATAGCTAATAGGAAAAGCCTAAGTTGAATAAACATCATTACAACTGCTTCCAAAAATATACTTGATCAACAAGAGGGTATTAACTTAAAATTTTAAAAATTTCAGTAGAGGTGAAAAACTGTTTGTGGTTACATTTTAAGAGAAGTTGAAAATCCAAATACATCATAGTAAGTAAAAAAATAATACATTTTTTATGAAAATATACGATACATTTATATTTCCACTTTTGTATTAACTCAAAATACTAGCTTTTTGGTGATATAAAGGTAGTCACTACACTATCACGAAAATGGTCTCAAATGTGGTTTTCGAGATTAAAGAGTAATCGGAATACGTTGAAATTTTTACAGTAGATAGATATTGATGTTGTTTGTTGATTTCTAGCAAAAAGTGAAATTTTAAAAATTTGAGTTAATACCCTCTTAATGATGCAGTGCGATATGTATTTCGAAGAAAGTATTTTAAAGCAGTGCGCATGACTGTTTTTGAAAGAAACTCTCTGAAAAATAAAATAATGACTATTAAAGTTAAGAGGGGGCGGGTATAGTTTTTAATCATTAGGGAAAGTCCCATGGCTTACAATGTGATAAAATTGTTTTGTTAATTTAAAACAAATTGAACAGGCCTCCATCAACACAAAGTTTAATGAGAGGGAGAGAGAAATACAAAAGAGAAAAATTTATATACAAAGAAAGAGATCAAAAGCTTGACTCACTCTTATTTTTCTCTATTATCTCTGTATTTGTGTTTGTTTTTGACCATTTTTTTGTTGCTTCAATTAAATGCGTGAGCTTGCTTGAATTTCACAACAAAGTTTTACATGACGTATGATGTAGTTATAGGTGATTAAAATGCTTCAAGTGCACAAATTTGTGTCAAATATGTAGATACGCATTTCTGAAGTACACACCGCCGACTGTATGCAAAAATGTTTGTCCAAAAAAACAAAGAGCTACAAATACGAGTTTGCACTAAAATTAACCCTTAATTAGATGCACTAAAAAATCACATAATTAATCGTATGGGGTCACGAGTGACTTCGAAAAATCTATTGCAAGTATTAAGTTGGAAATAAATAAAACAAAGTACCTATGTATATTAAATGAAATGTGTTAGTGTTTTGTTTTCAATCACGAAACATAAAACCGGCCATTTGACTGGCTATGGTAGAAATACATAGGTATGTATAGTAATCATTTATATAAGAGGGGTGAGGACGAACAGATCTAAACAAATATTATAGTTGAAGAATGGTTACAAATTCCCAGCTCTGTGATGCAAGACTTGGTAGATTCGATGCATTTACAACTTAAAGAAAGTGTAACAAATAGAGTTTGGCCTATTAAATAATAAATTGACAAAATTTTTTCTAATAATTTTTGTTAAAAACCAAGGCGAATTTAACAAGGTGATCTCATTTGTAGTAAACAAATAGTAAACAAATTAACTGTGTGTCACATATATTTGTTGTAAAAAAATAGTAATAGCGAATCATTTTGACATATAGTCACTTATCAGCTGTTGCTTACGTAGCAAGCAAGGCCACCTGGTTTGAATTCGCCTTGGTTAAAAACTATAAAATGTTGTCTGTTGTTTACTTATTTTTTTCACGTTAATTTAGGGAATTTTATTGTTTTCCTAGCACTAATTGAATAAATACAAGAATATTGTTAATTTTTTATTAATATTGTTAACTGCCTTTAACTCTACACAACTTAACAAAATTTTTTGTTTCAATTAATTTACAAACTTTTTTTAAAAAGAAATATATAGATCGAATAGTTGTTTACTAACTGTAACTAACTGTACGTAGGTACTAAGTGTTGGTATGTTTAGTCTTAATTAGTAGGCTGTATACCCAGAGAATGGGGGCTAAAACATAAAAAACGGAATTAATCTTACTTACTTATGTTCGGAATGTGTCTGCGAATGATAAAACGACTCATTTACTCGTGTCTAAGACAAAGATAGCTCCTGTAAAATCTCAAACATTACTCCATTTGAGAGGCTTTGATGGCAAAAATAGTAGAAACACTATAGCCAATTAAATCTAGACAAGTAGAAGATTTATCTGTGGGCTGATTTAACTATTGCTTATCTTGGATAAAAAACCCTTTTGTCATTCGCCCACTTTTGTTCAGAACAGAATAGCACTTTTTACTGATAAAGTTGGTTCCGACAATTGGACTCGTGTTAATACTGAGGCGAACACCGCTGACTTGGCAAGTGGTGGAACTCTTGCTCGAGACCTGATCGACAACTCTTTGTGTTCTAGAGTTCTTCTCGATTAAGGCAACCTCTTCTCGATTATGCCAACGCATAATGTTATTCATTATCAACACTTAGAAGTTCAGTCGTTTTCTGTTCAAATTGGAACCATCGTTTGACATATTTGAAAGTTTTTCAGATTTACCACGTGCAATGAAAATAACAACATATAGTTTCAGGACCCAAAAAGGGCACTTTAGATTTATCACAATCGGAGGTGAAATTTACTCGACATCGTTCCATTCTTGTGTGTCAGCGGGGACTTTTACCCTCGAGTAAAATTTAAGGATCATTTGCCAAAAACAATACGAAGAAAATAAAACGTTTATGTCTTTCGCGTCATGATAATGCAAATGCCGTGCATGGTTATGCAGACATCGATTTTGGTATCACGTGGTATTTCCTGTTACCAAAACAACAACAGAAAGGCTACATCACTAAAAATCATGTGGCTATTCCAAAAATGCTAATCAGAAGAGCTTCGAAGGTTTAAAAAAGTTCGCATAAGTTAAGTCATCTTTTGTCAATCACAATTCACTATTTCAAGAGCTTCGAAGGTTAAAAAAGTTCGCATAAGTTAAGTCATCTTTTGTCAATCACAATTCACTATTTCACGCTTGGTTTAGTAGAAATACATTTTTGAAAAATTTCAAATACATATTGTGCATAATTTGACTGAGATCGTTGCATCATATAATTGGTAATTAATAATGAAACAATAATTTCAGACATACTTCTATTTAAACAACAACGTGTGCTAAAAAGTAGTCGAAAGTAACGAGCACTTATGCAGCGAAAGAAACATGATATAAAAAAATTTTAGATTTCGTACAAATATAACGGGTTCAGTGGTAAATGGCATTTCACTAAGTTTCTAAATTTTTCCTCCTGTCAGGAACTATAGTTTCTCTTTTTTAAGTAACCTTATTTATATATATTTTTCTAAGAAAATAAGTTCATCGATTACCAAAGCTAAAACATTGAATAAAATTAACATTTTAAAATACTAATGCATATATGTATATAAATTTAAAAAAAACATACGAATAGTATATACACTCATACCTCTTATACGGCTTAGACAGGTTCTGAAAATTCAGGCCGTAAATCGAAAAGCCGTAAAACGGTGGATCCGCGATTTTTTAGTCGCATAACGAGATAATTTGTGCCGTAAAGCGAATGTGTTTCATAATTCAGACAGGCTCTTATATCGAAATGTCGTAAAAAGAAAAACCGTATAAAGAGGTATAAGTGTATTATACGGTGGTTAGTGCACATTTCAGTTGCACAACTACTGCTCATCACCATTACCTTTGGCACCAAACTTTACATCTTCTTTTGTTATCTTGCAACCATATACATTCAATCTTTTTTATGGGCCATCATCATTTCTTGTTCCATGGTTTTCACTTACGTATGGTTCATTGCACTGTGATTTCTTATGTGATATTTTGTGACATTATATTTCAAATGCTATATGTACATACAGTATTATAGTTTGAAACCTTTATGAGTCCAAAGGAGATTAATTTTTTATGAAAGTCAATTTGGAAAATGTTTACTTACAAATTTGTTTTTGTATAATTTAGTAGTACTAGTGTTATTAGTCAGTCGTCTTTTGTCTGTCCATGATTGAAATTTATAATGTATTAGGAGTTTATGTTTCGTGCTTTTTTGTTTCGATTTACAAAAAACAACACATTTATACACACACACACACATAACCATGAAGTGGTCAACTCTTTTGCACAAATTCAATTCTCATTTAGGGGGAGAGAGAAACGTACATCATTGTGCAACTCGAGTATACCAAACCTCATGTACATGCACAGTACTCACCATCTATGAATACCGGAACATTTATCTCTTCAACTGTAGCAGTAGGCGGCATTGCTCCACTCATATCCGCTTGTGAAAGGGACATATCGGCACCTGTCAACTCTATACCGGCCATTGATGCCAATGTCAATGGTACCTGTGCCTGTGTTTGCGCTTGCGTTTCGCTTTGACTTGTTTTCGTTACTGTACTCTTGGGTATTGTATTGTTCTTGACGCTTTGATTGCTGCTGGTCTCCGCGGTAATAGTAGGGCAAGATGGAGACAATTGCTTGGTTTGATTTGTGTTTTTCTGTATTATCGAATATAACTGAGTTTGAGTTTGTGAGGATTCTTGATCCGTATTGTGGTTTTCGTTCGTATACTGAACTATCTCTTGTGGGACAATTATCGTATCTTTCTTTAGCACTTGGTTTATATTGCTTTTCACTGAAAACGTTTGAGCTTGAGACCTTGGTAAAAAGGGTATTCTTATGATTTTCTTTTGGGACAGTATCTGTGACTGTGTTGGACTTCCTATAATTGCCGGGGTCGTCGCTGTTATTTTCTGAGGGTGGTGGGGTGGCACTCTGTGAGTTTCCAACCGAACCAGTTGAGATTTCGAAGGCCTCGTAAGCAAAAATATTCTTGGTTTCGAATTTATCGGTTTTATTTGTATCAACGTTTTCTGTTTGCTGTTGTTTGGATTCTTCAACATTAAATTCCTGTTCAAACTGCTTTGAACTGTTGTGTTCATTGACTGATCTATCAGTGGAATTTCGATTATTTCTGGTTGTTGGGGTTCCTGGATCATCAATATTATGCTTTCCGACTTTTCTGAATTTGTTGTTATCGTAATTGTATGCACTTGTTTCTTCTGTTGTACCGGTTCTGTTAACGCTATTTCTGTTAATCTGGTTGTTGCTGTTGTGGTTACTGATGACGTCGTTGTTGTTGAGGATTTGAGGCCGTGATTGGCTTGATTGGATTTCAGTGCTGAATGCCATTTTGATTTAGGCTAATAAGTTTTAAATATTAGTTTATAAAGAATGAACGGACAACAGAACAGTTTTTATCAGGATTTTTTTTATAATTTTGCAATACAGTACAATTTTTGTTAGAAAGATCATCGATTTTCATAGCGTCAATAATTTATAATGTAAGTTTAGGTACATTTTAACAAGTTTAATTAAAGGAAATTATTTTTTTTATATACGTATAGAGTTGATACAAGATGAGTGGAGCAATTGCGTAAAAGTGGAAGAAAAAATAAACAGAAAATACCATATTATTGAAAGTACTCTACCATAGAGGATTGTAATTTGACAATTAATAAAAAAATATTAACAAATTCGTGGCTAAGATGCTATGTATGAAGTGTGGTGGTGGATGGAGATAAAATTATTTTTTTCATTTTCATTTTCATGGTATTTTTTTTCCAGTATGATGTTTTTTTTTTTCTTATGATTTTTTTTGTTTTGCTTTTTCTTTTTAATTTTTTTCCATTTTTATTTTATCCTTTTTTTGCTTTCATTTCTCTTTTCTTTTTATCTTCCTTTTTAATTTCTTTTAATTTTTTTAATTTTTTTTTCTTTTTTATTGCATTTTTTTATTTTTTTATTGTACTTTTTTCTTTTTTCTATTTTTTTTTCTATTTTTTCTTTTTTCTATTTTTTTCTATTTTTTCTTTTTTTTTCTTTTTTATTTTTATGTTTTTTTTTTAATTATTTTTTAATTTCTTTTTATTTTTTTTTAATTTTTTTATTTTTTCTATTTATTTTCTTACATATGTTGGAGGGTGGGGAATATATTTCATGGTTGTAAACAGTGGATGGTATAGTCTTTTGAAATATATCAAGTTTTTGATAAAATTTACATATACTTACTTTTAATTCACCGTTAGAAAGGAACAATGAAATTGTAAGGGAACCTCTAAACTTGCTCTTCAAAGAGTCTTAGACGCAACTTCCCTTCAAACTGTAACGATAAAAAAACGAAAAAAAGAATTAATAAGATCATGCAGCTTTCTTTCGACTAGAATAATCTTTAAAACAATTAGTTTACTAAAAAAAAAAGGAAAAAAACGCACAAAATTTCGGTTTTTGAATTTAGATAAAATTCAGTTGAAAGCAAAAATTAGTAACTAATATTGTCATGTTGCCGCAAATAAAAACTCACTTGGGATATTTTCAAAATTATTTTTAAAATATGAAATAGTAACTTATTTGAAAGATAAAAATTAGCTTTTAAACATAAAATATACAAGAAATGTAATTGTTACGAATTTTTTATAAATTAAAGTATATTTCACATGCGACAATTGAAAGCATAAAAATCAAACATACTAAATATAATTAATTCCTACATAAAATTATAACTACTTATTATTTGTTTCGTATTTCCCTGTTATTTTTAGTTCGAAGTCATTTCGGTATACTATTTACCAACTTGCCCAATGTTTCTGAAGGAATCTTTGCTCATTTAACCTGCATCCTTGTTCGAGAGCTTATGACGTTAGTTCTACTATTTAAAGAAATTTTGATATCAAGAACTGCTGATAAATGTTCAATAAGGTCAAATCTAATAATTGAGACCACCATTTCAATATTTATACTGGAATACTTTCAAAAAATTTATTTGCAAAGGTAGATGTATGTTTATGATTTTTGTCCTGTTGATAAAGAATCGATTGTAATTTCATTTCCTCTGATAGGTATTTCCTAGAATTTTATGGAGAATTTTACCACACACATTAGCTGCAATTTTGCCTTCACTTTTTACTAAATTACTGAAGCTAATTTTTGAGTATGCTGCATTAAGCCAGCCGTCGTCTCAATTATCAGATTTCACTTTATTTGATTTTTATCAGTAGTTCTGGATATCAAAATCTCTTTAAATAGTAGAACTAACGTCATAAGCTTTCGAACAAGGATGCAGGATAAATGAGAAAGGATATGCCAGAAACATTAGGCAAGTTGGTCAATAGTATTCCGGAACGACTTTAAGCTGTCATTGAAAATAACAGGAAAACTCGAAGCATATAATAAAAAGTTATAATTTTATGAAGGAATTCATTTCATTTAAAAAGTTTATTTTTTATTTTTTTTTAAGTGTATGATATACTTTTTTTAATTAAAAAATCCCTAAAATTATATATTTCCTATTTCATATGTTTCAAAACTTATTTTTCAAATACATCACTATTTTATATTTTATCTTGAACTTTGAAAATTTCTCAATTGAGTTTCTTTTTGCAGGAAGATAACCATGTTAGTTACAAATTTATACATTTAACTGTCACCTAGTGTAAATAATATTCCAAATAGATTTCTATTTTGTCTTCTTTAAGGTAAAACCCTCCTAATTCCTCTTATTAGGAACCGGAGGAAGTGTTTCAATAAGCTTTTTTTTAGTACAACAGTATCTTCCTTTAAAGTACTATTATGAAAAAATAAATTATGAACAATTTTTTGTTCAAAGTTTAAATTAATTGTAAATAACATGATACAATAAAAATGCAACTGCTACTATTTTGTTTTGTTGAAATTACATATTTTTCTTTTACAAAATTTCTGTTTTTGATTACATTTCATTTTTTTTTTTCTATTTAACTAACATAATATTGTAGACAATAACTCTTTTTCTATTTCAAGCTTAATAAAGTTTACATATTTTATAATACAAATATTATTAAATAGTTTATTATTCAAGATTTTAATTTAAAAATATTGTAATACTAAAAAAATGAGGAAATTAACACAATTTTGTGCGACTGTATTTTCAAATCACTTATTAGCGAAAACAAAAGCAAGCAAGCAAGCAATTAAAATTATCTAAATATCATCACAAAAAAAGCTTTTAAAATATTAAAAATTATTTTTATTTGAAAAATAAAAATCGAGATAATAAAATACTTAAAAAGAAGCTTTTGGTATGGGTTTTCCCCCATTCGTGCTAACAAGTAATTGAAGGCAATTATAGATTTTCCACAAATTATTGTTGGAAATTACAAAAATATTAAAAAATAAATAAACGAAAATACTCGTATAACAAAAACTCGTATAACAATATGGCAGACGATCAAAATGGCGTCACTTTGTTTATGCACGTATAGAACAAGTGTTGCAACACATACACAGAAATAAATGTAAAAGTGTATTGCATACGTATTTACACATATACGATATATACAACTTAAGTGTGCAAATTCTGTGTATCATCATGTAGTATTACGTAGGTAGAGAAAATAAAAATGATTAGAATAAATTCACCTACAATTTTAACAAATACTCGTATATGATCTCATTAGTTTTTGTGGCATATGTTAATTATATATTTTGTCAAAAATATTTGACATTACATAGTTTAATGTTCATATGTAGGTAAGTTTGGAAATATAGGTATTATTGAAGGTCTATGTTAAATATATCCGAAATTTCCTAAATTCTAGGCGACCAATACATTATTTTATTAACTCTAACCAACATCAGGATACCATTGTTTAAAGTTTTTAAATGTTTATCGTGAACCAAGCTGTTTTTAACACTAAAAGGGTTAAATATAGAAATATATGTATGTACTTAATTTTAAATACATGAAATGAGATCATATTCAAATCGTCCCTTTACTTCAATTTTTCTTTCTTTATAGAAGATACCTAGTTGCTAAAAAAATACCATTTTTTAACAAAAAAGGAAATACCAACAATCATAACAGCACAATTAAAGCTTTTCGATTCTCCTTTAAAAAAAGTTAAAAAGTATAGTTATGACCTTTTGTTTTTAACTAACTATATGTTTTATGATTTACATACACATGCACTTACGTTATATAATTTGCTATAGACGCCTTATGCAAGTTGGTTATAACAAAAAACCAAAGAAAATAAAAAAAATTACACGAGCGCGGTTTGAGGAAATTTAATGAAAATTTCCTCTAAACGTTTTACGAAAAAAATTAAAACAACAAAAACCTTTTTTTTTTGGTCTTTTTTTTAACAAAAAAAAAAAAAAAAGAACCAACCAAGTCTATCTACAATCTATACACGTATGTATTGTCTGCTTTATTTTACGTCTTATTTTATATATATTTTAATTTTTTTCTTTTTCAATTTTTACACTTCATTTTTCTTTAACGAAAAACACTTTATTTAAACAATTATTTTACATTTACGATTAATACTTATTTATTTAGCTGAATTTGCTACTATTTCTGAAACAATTTTCACTCAATTATATCTTTTCAGAAGGAATATCTCCTTTTTTAACAGTGTGGAGATTATAATTCTTTTCTGACTATTGAAATTGAAACACTTGGGTATCGCCCGAACGCGAATTGCAGACAAACAGTTAAAACGTTAAATTTGCTTCGAATTTAGTTTCGTTGTGAAATTCATTTTTCTTCAATATATAGCAATCATGCACAGTCATTCGTTTTGTATCAGTATGTGTAAAAGCTTTTTTAATATCCACTCATACAAATACAAAATACTGTATAACACATGGAGATAGATGTGCTTTTTAAAAAAGCTATTCGTACAAAAGCGTTAAAAGAAAAAATCCCCCTTTTTGTTGGTAGAAAGCAGAAAAAGACTGTTTTACTTTGTTGTTTATCTTTTGATTTTCTACAATATTTCAGGTTGAGATATTCGACTTGATAATGTTTTTGTTAAAGGCGGACAAAAAAAAATTTTTTTTTGTATGACCTAAAATATCTCATTGTTTATAAATATTCTATAGGACGAGGGAATTTTTTAGAGTTGTGAACAGAAATCTCTGATTTTATTTGTAGTTTACTGAAGTGAAAAAGGCATCTTATAAATACAATTGAATGTGTGTTTTTATTTATGTCTGTTCGAAGTATATAGACAGCTAAACAACTGAACCGATTTCCTTCAAATTTTGACAGTATCTCTCTGTATGTATGAAAGGAACTATAGGCTTTATAAATAAAAAAAATCAAACAGGGCTGCGACACCCCCATGCAAAGTAAATATTCAAAATGGTAACAGTGAGAGTCTGTAAATTTGGTAAACAAATTAATTATGTAAACAAAATATTGATTTTTGTATATTTTTTAAGAACAGTTAAAGCTAAAGATTCTGAATTTGGTCTTAATGACTTAATAATCAATACAAATCATCAATCACAATGTGGGCAACCCCAACACAAGCTAAATAGAGAGTGATTGGATAAAGGTGTATTGCACAAAGTCCACCGGATAAAACCCATCTTATCTTATATATAAGAATGTTTTTGTATTTATTAGAATGTTTTTTTAAAGTCTATATATGGTCAAAAACCAGAACCAATTATCTTGAAATTGTGTGTCTTTCTGGATAGAAATATAGTTAATTTTAATGTTTCAATTTGGACTGGAAAGGGATAAAATGATGACTATAAATGATAATTAAGATAATAGCTAAGATAATAATTAAGATAGGAATAGCGAAGCACAAGTGTTTTAGCTAGTTTCATTGAAAAATCAATCATATGGCTTAAGTTAAATTTAATGAGCTTTCCCTAAAGGGCTTAGGGCTTGTACGACTATAGTGTTAAATACGTAACTAAAGTTTGATTTAATAGCACGGCAGTTCAAATAGTTACATTTTCATATTTTAAAATAGATATCTTTATAAGTATGTACATACATAAGGGCAGAGCGTATTTGAAAAGCGCTTTTAGCATAATAAAGATTAAATATTAATTAAATGAAACAATCCTGTTGAAGACCTATATCTCTATTAGAGGAATGAAAACAAAGGAAACTCAAAGATATTTAAATTCGATGGCTCTGACGCATAAATCAGGCTGAATTTGACAAATGGCATGCATTAAATATGTTGGCTTTAAGGCCGGATGAGGTTTGTGGCTTATTCGAATAGACCTGCGAATTGTGGCGACAATAAAATGTGCGAAAACAAAGAAAATATATTATTTATTCGTTTTGTTGAACGCACAAATGACGTATATTTAGCAAATGTATCTCTGACAAAATGGACGCTATCAAAGTTTAGAAGTCCCTATTAAAATAAGAGTTATATAACGAATATTGAACTTTTTTTGTATTGCATTTCCATATCAATTACTACATTTAAAACGAACATAATTATGTAATCTCTTCAAGCTTATTATAAACGTGTTCGAATGTATAATATACATACTTGTATATAAATGTATTAAAGAAATTATTAAATATATTTTTTAAAAAGATGCTCCGTAGGCTAGTGGGTAGTTTGTTAGGCTATCAGCGCGCGGGGGTCGTTGGTTAGATTCCCACCAGAAACTTTGGTCTGTAATACTACACCAGGCATAAGGTTAAGTCACTCCGCTCGTAATAATTGTAATATAATTTGTAATTGTCTTGGTATTCAAAAAAATCAATATTTATTAGAATTTTTAATATTTTAAATTTAATTGCACTTTAATTGCCAACGGCCAGCACAATCGCCTACATTCTAGAATAAAAAATAAAATAAATAAATACGTACATACGTACATATGTATATTATTATTATCATTATCACCAGCCAGTAAGTTCACCACCGGCAGGCACACTGCCCTAAAAGATCTTTCATTTATAGCCACAAAAGATAACGCATATAATTACCACCCCTATTCATCAGCACGACTCAATAAGCAGTTATCGATAGAAAAACCACTATCCTATCAATATTCTCTGTAACCTATATCAGGATACAGACGCGATCCTCTTCTTATGAGAAAGGCCACACTTACTTGCTCGATCGATTTAAAATTGAGATTGTGCACATCTGTGCGGAAAGAAGTTTAAAACCATATACATACAGCGTATCACTAAAATAAGTATGTACTTTATATATTACATTAGAATCATCGTTTTTCCTATTTTCTTTCTATCATGTGTCAATTTTCTTCACATACTTTAATTTGTTACTATGTAAATAACAATAATAAAAATTGGAATTATTAAGTACGACCCCGTTATATTTTTTTAAATTTAATCAAAAAATTTAAATTTTATGATCACAAAAGTAAGTATGCATATTGAAGGTTTCGGCTTTAATATTAAAACAAATGTAATAATATAAAACAACTAAAAGTGATTAAAACCAATTTTTATTATAATGGCACCAAAGGAAAGGAGTTATCTAATGAATTGAAGGATCTGATAATAAAGCTCTCTAAAGAGAAAAACTCGCAAGGACAAATTGTCAGTCAATTGTCAAATTGTTGTGAATAAAATTAGTGCTACTATTCAAAAGGTCATAGAAAAATACAATTCCGAAAGTTTAACAGAAAATAAGCCACGTCTTGGTCGCCCTATTTACTAGCCAAGAACAAAAAACTATTGTTCGTAAAATTAAAGCAAATCCAAAGATAAGTGCACCAAAGATCCAATCAGAAATCGAGAGAAAAGTGTGGAAACCATGTAATACAGAAATAATTCGCCGCGTATTACATAGTGTTGGATATCATGACGAAGTATAAGAAAGATACCATATATCAACCAAGTAAACCGGCAGATGAGAGTTTACTTCTCTAAAAAGCACATAAACCAGTCACACATTTTCTGGAACACTAATATTTTCGGACGAGACTAAAGTAAACTTTCATCATTCTGATAGTGTGTGGTAAAACGAATTTGGAGCTCGAATCAAAAAATGGGACGGGTATCGTAAAACATGCAGGTGGTCCAGTATTAGTTTGGGATGCATGGCGGCATCCACAGTATTCTAAAAAGTATTTTGAAAGGAAGTCCGATGCAGTTAGTGTTAAATGACTCCTTTATATTTCAACAGGATAATGACCCGAAACATTCTGCTCTTATCGTCAAGAAATAGCTACTGTACCACACAAAACAACTAAAAACTCCTCCCTAGTCACCTGATCTTAACTTAATAGAGCACCTTTGCCGCCAAATACGAAAACGGTAGTAAAATAGTGGTTAAAAATTCCCAGCTCTGTGACGCAACATTTGGTTGATTTGATGCATTCACGAAGGTTACCCTACTAAATACTGAATTGAAAAAATGATTTAAATTTTTTGGTTATAAAGCAAAAATGTTACTGCATATTAACTTTTGTGATGTTAATTTAGTTAATTTTATTGTTTTGCTTATACAAATTAAACAAATATAAGAATAGTGTTAATTTTGTTTATTAATATTGTTAACTTCCTTTAACTCTACAAAACTGAAATAAAATTTTCTTGTTTGAATTAACTAATTTAAATGAAATTTATTTTATTTAAATGAAATATATAGATTGATAGCCGCATACTTATTTTATTGATTCACTGAATGTATATCATTCAAAAATCAGTGCAGTGGTACTGGCGTAAAAGGGATTACAAAAACATGTTTACCTATTAATTACAACAATTTTATTAGTAAAGAAAAAATTTTTAACTGGAAAAAATTATGCATATATAATTTTTTATTATACTTTTTATGCCATTATACGTCGTTCTTGCGTATAGTTTATATACTCGTTAATCTGCAATAATATTTGTCCCTATGAACATACATATATATATATATCAGTTTAAGTATTGTACACAAAATTTTTCTTTCTTTTCTACTTTTGTATAATATCGTAATTAAAATTTAATTATCGAATCATTGCAGAAATAAACTGAGAACTACATATCAAAATAAATTGAAAATTATAATTGTGTTTGTTTATTTAAGACGATTAAAATTGAAGATGAATATGACGTTAAAAAGTTCGTTGTTTAAATAATATAATATATGTATATATACGAGTACTCGTAAGAATAAATACATATGTACATACATATGTGTGTTTATAATTTAGTTTAAGTTTAATAAATAAGCTTTAAATATATTCAAACAGATAAAGATCAATGAACTAAACAAAACTACTAATTTCATATATTTTTGTGTATCTTTAAATAAAATTGAAAAATCTGTATAATATTATGTTTTTAGTATAATGGAACAATTATTCAAAATTTAATAGATTAAATACTCAATTATTTGTGTAAGTTTTTCTGTATGGCCACGTGAGGCTCACACAAACGTCGTTGTTAACATTTATGGTTGATAAAAAAAAAACACACGTTGATGTGCGTGTTTTTTATCTGTATAACACTTAGCATTAAAATAAACAATTCAATACATATCACTTGATAACGACGGGAGTCATATCTATTGGCAATTCCAAGAAAGAATTTATTTCTTAGAAATTTATCAAAGCAAAAAATTTACCTCCAACAATTGATTTAAATTAACTTTTATAAGTAAAATAATAAATTAGCGGCGATCTAAAACCAGCTGTGATGAAGAGATTGACATTTTCAAAAGAAAAACCCAATTATACATTTAAAAAGTATTTTATATGGATAAATACGAGTACATGCTATGTATACACAGTTTTAATCATATGTTTAACAATGTTTTAATCATATGTTTTAACATTATACATATGTACATATGTACGTATATTTCTCAAAGGTAATAGGGATTATAAATGTTTATAAGCACAGTGATCAGAGAGTCATTATCAATTAAAAAATGAAGTAAAGTGTCTTTAAATGGTTACCGTGGCATATGATTAAAGTACTCAAAGCAAAAAAAGATAAGTACAACGTGTGCCTTAGTAGAAATCTACATTAAATCTAAATAATATTCTTAAATTTCACAATCTTGATATAAAAAATAAGCTTAAAACGAGCTTATTTTAAGGTTAACTTAGTATCACTTTAAACACCAACCGGACGGTGCTGCACCCATACAGAGAGATATTTATTTGTCTGTATCTTCAAAATGGTAGCAGAAAAAGTTTCTAAATTTGGCTTAAATAGATTCATAGTCAATACAAATCAGCAGTCAAGAAGTAGGCGGAATTAGACATATGGGCGTGGTGTCTCCCATACAAGCTAAATATTGATTTTAGTATATCTTGAGAACGGTTACAGCTAAAGTTTCATAATTTTGCCTGATTAACTTCATAGTCAATACAAATCATCAGTCAAAAACTGTGAGGAATTCGACAAGTGGGCGTGGTACTTCCCATACAAAGTAAATATTAGTTTTTGTATATCTTGAGAACGGTAATAGCAAAAGTTTTTACATTTGGTTCCAACAACGTCGTGAACAATACACATACATCATCAGTCAGTAGCTAGCAGATAAGTAAGCGTGGCAATATCCATTCAAGTTAAATATTTAATTTTGTATATGTGGAGAACAACAACTATTAAAGCTTGGTCATCTGTCCACATCAGTCAAAAAGAGGGTATTGCAGAATGTACTCTGGATAAAAACTATCAATGTATGGTATATACGTATACTATATAAAAATGAATGTGTTTGCTTGAAGACTATGAGCAGCTAAAAAGTCGAGTCTTCAAAAATAGAACAAAATGGACAAAATGGAAAAAAAGGGTAAAAAAATTTAATTAAGATAGCATTTAAGAAAATAATTAAGATGTGGGTAGGGAAGCACGCCGGGTTTTAGCTAATAATTTTTAAAGCATGCAAAAAACATACATATAAGCAATATTTATTTAAATTAATTAACGAGCTTATAAAAAATCTGTCAGTTATTTTTTATTACCGGCTATGGACTGTATGGTAGACAACATATACATACATACACGTACATGTACGTGTCCTTACGTCATAGAGAAGATACTTCCCCAATCATTTTAAAAAAAGCGACTATTTTATGTTTTTAAAACTATTAATTCGTAATTTGTAAATTAACTTTTTTTTTGTGAAAAATAATTTTTAAAGAGATGTTATCAATATAGGTACATACATATGTACGTATGTATGTGAACAATTTAATTAATTTTACCTACATATGTATGCCATATACTAACGTATAATACAGCAATTAATCATTTTTTATTTATTTTTGCTTTCTGGTTCTATAGATATAAATAAAAGTGTGAATTAATTTTATAATCAAATTTTTGTATGTGTACAAATATAACATCGAGTGGCAACCACATATTATCGATACAAATAAAATTTTCAACCATCTAACACAAGGGGAAAGGTGAAGTATGGTAGAAAGCTTTAAGTGTCTAAAACAGTGTTTTATAATATTGGGATTTATATTTGAACTGTGTGTGCGTTTAACTACATGTATGTATATGACTCGTTCTCCAACACTTTTATTCAATTCTGAGAATTACTAAAGCTTTTTTTAAATGTTTTTATTTTTTAATTTTTGTTTCATTTTTTTATTATCTTTTGTTGTGACTATCGCTTTAATCTCCCTCTAACATATAGAACTAAATGCATGAATGAAAGAGATACAAGCAGTTGAAGTTAATATAGTATAGAAAAAGTTATCAAAGCTTGCAAAACAAACAAATATATAAATGAGTCATCAACAAGTTTATAAGTATGTACTATGTACGTAAAGTATAGAAAATAAACCGACAAGTGTTTTATGGTTTGTGTATGCATGTACGAGTATGTATCTATGTGTGTATGAAAGTGTATACAGTCATTAAAAATACAGCGAACAAGATTGAACATGCATAAGCTAAACAAAATTATTCTTCTCACAGTATCTGTACTTAAAAAACAACAACAACAACAACAACTACAAAAAATAAAAACAATAATACAGATGAAAACTATAATTATGATAATAGTAGTTGAGTGAACAGCAGCAACAACAACAAATCATTAAATTAATTATTCTACATAAGTATATACCACTCGTGTACTAAATTAAAAATATGCATGATCATGTCTATTTGATCAATTTTTTGTTGTTCTCTTTGCCGATTAGTTTTTTTTTGGCAACCGGTAACTGGCACTATGATTTCTCTTCGTTTTTATCTTTTTTATTTATTTTATACCCACGGTATGATCTCTTTATTTTGAAAAACTAAAACAGCATTCCTGAGAATAGATTTAAAAATATTTAATATTTTTGTTATTGTTAGCTTATTGTAAATAACGTGACGATGACCATTAAATAAATATGGCGTTTTTTACAATATGGCCGATTATTTGTTTTTGCACACGATGATTTGACAAAAAAAATATTTTGTTGTGTATTTGTGTAAATATTACATTTAACAATGCATAAAATTAACATTTGTTATTGTAATTGTTGTTGTTTTTTTGCTACTTTATAAACAGAATAGAAAATAGTGTAAATAAAAACAATTATTGATGAATGGGTAATAGACTATATTTAGCAAAGGTTAGGTCAAGGATTTACAGAAAAAATAAAAGGTTGCCATATAAAAGAAAAATAATTTAATGCGATTATACGAATATATTGTTGGGGTAGATAAATATGTACATACATACATATTAATGTATATTTATTGATTATAAATATTATTATTTTTTACAAAATGTACTCCAAAATATGAAAGAAATCTTAAGTCTTATATATATATATATATATATATATATATATATATATATATATATATAAATATATATATATATATATATATATTTATATATATATTTATATTTATATATATATATTTATATATATATATATATATATATATATATATATTTATATTTATATATATATATTTATATTTATATTTATATTTATATATATATATATATATAAATATATATATATACATATGTATGTATACAACGATTATGTATATAACTTCTTTAACTGGATGTAAAACTAATTTGAAGTTATTTGTTTAGATTTCATCAATGTTATGTTATTAATCGTATGTGAAGTTTTGCTCGATTCTGAAATTGCACAAATTCAAAATACTTAAAAATGTAGACTTTTTAGCATCTATACTCTTTTTTTCTAATGAATGTAGTCTTTTTACCTCTCCAAAGTTCCGGTCTTCAAATTCAGATATCTTTGTAACCGTTAAAGATATTAAGCTAAAACCTTTAGCAATGATGAAATCTAAAGACTCAGTTGGACGTGCCTTAACATAACTCGATAGTTACAACGCAACAATGAGTTTGATCAATTGAAATTTCGTTGTTTCGGCTATATTAAGCCACGTTTAACTGAGCCTTAAGTCAACAAAATAAGTTTAGTGTTTGCGAAAAGCCTACATTTGTATGTTTACAATTGTACTTTTCCAATTTTGAGAACCGCTTAGAAAAGTTAATAGAACAAGTTAATTAGCCTTTGAACACATCGGTTAACTTTTTTGAGATTCTATTGTGTAATTGTCATAAAATAATTAAACAATTGCGGCTTAAACTGCATAAAGGACCTATTAAAGAACGAAAATTTTCAAGGATTTAAAGAAGCGTTGGCGTTACTTTAAGGTGATATACATACATATGTAGATATTACTTTTTTAATATATAATTAATGTTTTATATGAACTCATGAATTCTACACTACATTACTACTTCTTATTAATAAATTAAGTGGAAAAATAGCCCTGTAGATCAATTAGCTATTAGACTCAATGAAGTTTATAGCTATAAATTAATAAGCAAGAGTATACTGTGGTGGAAGAAATAATAGGGACACTATCATTTATGCCAAATAACTATACCAACGTGTTTGTAATGATAATTAAAAATCCATGAAAATTTTAAGAAAATTTTGAAAAATTTAAAAAACTACTTTAAGAAAATTTTAATGTGCCCTATTAATTGTTTTATCACTGTATGTTTGAATGGACATAGAAACATATGTATGTACAGTATATTTTATAATTAATAATTAACAAATCATTTGGGTAAAGTCATTTGGCAAGTATTTTATTTATTTATTTTTCTTTTTTAATATTTATTGTAAAATTGATTTAATATTTTATTATTTATTATTATTGTTATTGATTATTAAATTGATGTAATATTTTTTTCTTATTTGTTGACCATTTATTTAATTTAATTTAATTCCAAGAATTCTATGGTATTATGATCACGAAGGATAACTGCGTGTTAAAATGACTTAGATTAAATGTTGAAAAAAATCGATGCAAGTCATATCGTAGGCGTAATGCATTTGTTGGTATGTTTGATGGTGATGATTCATTGTCGTACGAAATTGTTTAAATATTTTAACTAGTATACTTTTACAGTTAAATGGAATTTAAAATAAAGTAATTAAGAATTTAGATGAATTTTTTATGTTAATAAAATAATTATTATTCATTTATAGGTATTTTTTTATATTTTAAATATTAATAAATTAAATAAATAAATTAAATATTAAACAAAAACATTTTTTTTCAAATGCTTTTTAATTATTATTGTTTTTATGAGATTGTAACTATGGCAGCTAGTGTTAATTAGTTATTTAAATTGCGAGATTGAACTTCAATTAAATTGATAATTAATAAATAAAAATATATATATTTGTATATTTGTACATACACAATACTTACAGTGTATGTCACTCAAAATCGTATACTATGGTTTTTGAAAAGTATTCATTCAAATTAGGCCATTTATGTTTTTGAAATTATTTAAATTACTATTTTTATATTGTGTGTGCAATTATTTATCACAAAATAAGGTCCAACTGTAATTGATCCCATTTAAATATTAAAAAAATTATGTGTGTGAAGATAAATTCGAATTTGAAAACCCAAGACACCAACCTTACTTTTTAACATGCACAAATTTTGCGTTAACAGAGTACTGTTAAGAGATTAACAGTGATTGCATACAAAATGTAAAATATCTTCAGAAGATAAGTGAACATTTCTGGAAAATATGAAAGTGCTCCCCTATACCACTATATACAAATGTTTGTGCCAAGGGTCCTGTCTAGAGCCCATATAGTGGTCTGTCTGGAAAAATCACCGGATTTGAGAAAATCGAATTTTAAAAAATCGCCTTTTTGAAAAATCGGAAATTTCTTGGGAGGATGAGTGGCTATTTCTCTAAAATATGGAAGTGCTCCCCTATACCACTATATACAAATGTTTGTGCCAAGGATCCTGTCTAGAGCCCATATAGTGGTATGTCTGGAAAAATCACCCGATTTGAGAAAATCGAATTTTAAAAAATCGCCTTTTTGAAAAATCAGAAATTTCTTGGGAGGATGAGTGGCTATTTCTGACACACATAAAAAAATTATGGAAAACTGTCAACACATACAATATCAATGCGTCATTTAAAATCGTACAGAAGAACTTATTGTTATTTTTCCTAATTTGAAATGTCAGTCAACCAAGTGAAGTGACTTTTCAGTATAATTAATTGTTTATCTAAAGTTTCTCTTAAACTTATTTGTATTTCGAAGGTATTTGTGTGAAAAAAGTAAAAAAAAATATCTGAATAGTGAAAATGAAAGGCAATTGGTAACTTTTCATTATAAAAACAAAAAATTTTTATGCTAAATATCGGAAATAATTAATCGTAGTCGTAATAGTGTCTAATACGTAGTTAAAAGATACGAAAAAGAAGATCGGATAACAAATTAAACTAAAAAATATTTTATATTAAAATTAGTTTCTAATGATGAGCGCAAGATAATCAGAAAAATAAATAGTCACATCTTTTAGCCCCAAAATTAGTTAAAAATATATATGGAATAGGGAGTAAGCGGTCTACGATTCAAAAGAAGACTTTTGTTTACCAATGAAAATCTTAATCAACAAAATTCTGAAACGATATAACATTCATTAAAATGTCGAAATAAAATATATTTTGCTCTTATGGAAAACACATGGCGTTGATAAAACTCCATAAAGTAATAGATAATACCAACTTGCGATTAACTGTGAAACATTATGGAATATCACAAATAGTTTGGGGTCGTACGTCAGATGCTGGAGTGGGTAACTTAGTATGAGTTGGAAAGCACAATTAAAAAAAAAAAATTGAGAAAAAATGGGGACTTCGAACGCTTTTAAGTCGTACGTCGATAAATATTTAAAGCAGTCTTCACATGTTGGTCGGCTGTAGATGCTATATAACTGTCTAAAGGTAATTCAAACGCCGTCCCAGTCACCCGCTATGAACGCTGTTGAACTTCTGTAGAAAATACCAAACAAAAAATTTATTGACTACCCATATCTAACATAAGAGTCCTACTGAGCACATTAAAAATAATGGAATAAAATAACTCCTTAAACATGCAAAATTCTTGTGGAGTCCATGATAAAAAGGCTCTAAAAAGTAACAAAGTACCAAACAAAATAATCAAATTATTTCACATTAATATTTATTTCTTTTAATTATAATTTTAGTCTATACTGTTCTAAAGAACTGAATTTTTTATTTTTTTGTGTGTTAAAATAGATGTCTTTTTTTTCTAATTACTGATGTGTCTTTTAATTTTATATGTAATAAATTTATATTGCCTGTTTTGTTGTGTGTACTTACAAGTATGTAATAAATATAGTGAAGATTTTTTCTTTTTAAAATATTATTAATGAAGATTTTTAAGAATAAAGGATTAAAAAACAATGATAAAATTACAAATTTTTATTATACATAATATTAAAGAAAGTTTGAAATTTTGGTATGTAATCTACAAATGTGGTGCATGCTGTTACATAGATTTAACGCTAAAAACTCTTAAGTGATATTATCTAGAAGGTAATTCCCAATGCCTACTATGTTAACGGATTTTCTTGGGATTGTGTTCAATAAAATAAAAGCGAATTTTTTCAATTTTTTAATTATATTTAATACCGGACTTATAATACAATAACAAACAAAAAGGATGTTTCCAACAGTAACGTAAAAATTTATAAAACAAGCCAAAGTGAGAAACTTCAAATTTGTGCTCACATTGAAAGTCGGTCAGTTGGTACATGAAGTATATTACATTCAACGTCCAAGCACATCCCACAAATACTCAATAGTATTTAAATTGGGTACATGAAGTATATTACATTCAACGTCCAAGCACATCCCACAAATACTCAATAGTATTTAAATTGGGACTTTGCAGAAGCGTTTTCAAGACTTTTGGAAAGTTCTACAACAGCCAATTTTTCGCTATCAGTGATATACGCTTTGCTTCATTGGTCTAATAAGATTTAAAAATATCAAGAATCACATTACCCACTTTCGTTTCCATTATTCATCAAAATGTTAAGATAAATAGCTTTATATATTGTACCTTCTATAAAATGAAGATTTTCAACACTTAAGTAGTCACATAAGCCCATTTTATCAGTGGATAAGCTTCCATGCTTAACCGTTTCTTTAGTGTTTTTAGAACAAAATTATTCAGTTTATGTTACAGTTGGATGTTTCTTTTTTGTTTGCTGTTGTTACTTAATAAGTGCTTCATTAAATATCTATAATAAAAAAAATTGAAAAAGTTAACTTTTATTTCGTTAACTTTTACCTAAAGTTTTTGTAAAAAGTTGCCCGATTTTCAGCGTGCGCAACTGAATGTATATATTTTAAGATAACATCCATATTATTTCGTATAGGCAATTTTTTAAAAATAAGGCCAATAATAAACCATTTTTGTATAAAACCTTCAAAAAGTTTTCTTATTCAAAAATTCACTGCCTAAGTTCTCAAGAAGTAAAAAAATAAATTAAAATCTCCCTCGAAACACGACTTCATTAAACAAATCAAATATTTTTTGATAAACCTTTTATAAGTCAGAAATATTTGTTAAGATAAAGAGGGACTATTACTTAAATTATAAGTTCTATTTTACATCTAGCGAAGAAATACCGGTTACAATTGCAAAAAAAAAACAATTTTTTAACCCCTTAATTTTTTGAATAAAGTTCTCAATTATAAAGGAATTTTCGTATTTTGGCCTTTAGATTAAAAAATTATGAAATATCAATAGCAGCATTGCATACGTTAATTTAAGATTTGTTATACTATATTTCTAAGAAAATTCTAATAGGACTATATGATACTTTTGTAGATTGTAAAAACCAGTAAAATTATTATTATTTTTTTCTGTAATACTAAAATCAGTACTATTTTTTAATTAAAAATAATAATATAAAATGTAATCACTACGTGGCCCAATTATCTATTTACGCATACTTTTGCATTCTTAAAATTATTGCCTTATTGTATTGTTATTTGTAAGTTTTGTCAACATTGTTGTATTATTACTTACCGCACATCATTCTGTTGTTAAACATGGATGACGACGCTCTAAACAATTTCATTGATACACCACCACTACCACGAAAACCTTTTAAATTGTTGTTTTTATTGTTTAGGCGTTTGTGACGTTTTATTAAAATGTTTTTATTTGTTGTTTTATTGAGTTGACCGCAATGACGATCCAACAATAGCATAAGCATTTGGTTATGAATGATAATGTTGCCGATGGCGTTAAAAATGTTTGTGTTATCACAACAATGATGCCAACGGCCGAAGCACATACGTTTTTGACAATATAATTGTGATTTTTTAAGAGTTTGTTGTTTACAGCGTAAATGTTGCATAGCACACGCAATTAAGTTGCGATACAAGCTTTCTTCACCGATAATGCTTAACGTTGTTGCGTTAGTATATAAACAAGTTGTTGATGTTGCTGATGTATTGATTGCTTTTGCCAACAAAGAAGCAGCAATATCAGTCAACATAATAAAAACAAAAAACAAGTGAAGTTGTTTTTTCTCTTCTTGTCGAGTTTGAGTACTTTTTAGTAGGGTTTGTTTCCTTAGTAAAGAGAATACACGTGTAATTTGTGAAAACGCCTTAAAGTATGGTTTAAGTTTTCACCTTTAATAAATGTTGATGCGTCTTTCGCAATATTGTTTTTTAATCAAAGTATTTTAAAAAGTATTACTCTTTCGTTTTTGGCTTGAACTTTTTCTTATTTTCTCTATTTATTATTCCACCAAAAAATATATAATTTTAATAAAGTTCTATAAATATAAAATCCTTGTAGTATTGTTCAAAGAAAGCCATTAGTTTAAATTATAATTTTTATTTTTTAGAATTTAAATTTTATTTTTTTATGCTGATGACTTAATTTCATCAATTTTAAAATTTTGCACAAAGAATATTTATTACACTATGCACACACACACACACACACACGCCATCTACATGTGCCTATATTATATGATAGAAGAATTAAAATTTTGTTTTTTGCACAAATTTGTGATTTCTTTGTTTTATTTTATAACAGCTGATTTTCACAATAACCTTAAACGTTTAGTTTAACGAGTAGTTTAGGTTTTAAATAAACTTTAACAATTTTTTTCTTTACGAGCGTAAAATTTTCTGCTGCAAACGTTTGTCTTATCAAAGAAGTTTAGAAATAAACTAATATTTAATTCCTACGCTGTTTGTTCATGAATATTTCTGATGTTTCATTCCTTTTCTCTCTTTCCGTTTTAATATTTTGCAAGTCGTGTCTTTTTGCTTATTTTGTTGTTGCTAATTAAATATTGACTGACGTAAAAGTAGCAATACAACAACAATACGGTGAATTTAGAAAAAGAGTGAGAAAAAAAGACAACTTTTACAAAAACAAAATTAAAAATGATAAAGAGTTGCCATACATAATTTGTTGCGTATTTTCCACATCTAAAATTTTATTAATAAACCTCAAGTACATCATTATGCAGGTCCGTTTATATATTTTTATAATATTTTTAGACAAATATTTAATATTTTATTTTTGTTATTAATATAAAATTTATATGAGTATTTTTTTAAATTTAGTAGCTAAACTGATCCCTTTATGTGGCAACACTTTAAAAGATGATGAGCAACTTATGTGAGAAATATGGGAGTACAAATGAGTTGAATGCTCTTTGCGCTTGTTTTACTTCTCAGGCTAACATTTTAAAAGAAAATTTTGTCGACGTTGTAGATGTAGTACTGTGAAAAAAGATTTCAGCGTTTACACTTTTGGCCCTGATACCAATTACCTGCTTCCTACTTAGTACATTAATTTTATTAGTATATGCATTAAAGAATTAAGAACGTTTAAACATATATGTGTGGCCATACGGTGAATCACTAAAGTAAATAAGCATCCATACAATACACACATTTCTTTTTAATAAAAGTCTATAAATTAATTCTAACAAACACATTTTATTTTAGTTTTGAAGCGTTAAAGGTAGTTAATAAAATTAATAAAAAAATTAACAATATTCTTTTTATTTGTGCAAAGAAAATAATAAAATTAACTAAATTAACATCACAAAAGTTAGTATACAGCAGGTAAAATATTATGGGTTTCAACAGAAAAATGAAAAAGATATGTTTATTTATTATTTAATAGGGTAAACTCTATTTGTTATAGCTTCTTGAAGTCGTAAGTGCATCGAATTCACCAAGTCTTGCATTACAGAGCTGGGAATTTTGCAGTAAACATTCCTTGACGATAAAACCATATGTTTCAAGTCATTAATCTGTAGAAATATAGAGAAGTCATTTAAACCTAACGGTATAGTACTTTCTTCCAAATTGTATTGTTTAAGAATATTCAGGTACAAATACTAATCCATAGTCCCATCAATAAATACAAGTCTACCAACTCTGGATGTCAACATACCCAATAGATGCTATAACACCGTCAATTACCATCTGATTCTAATAAATTAAATGTCATTCATTCTTATCTAAACACACTACTTTAATAAATCCAAAAATAGGACGTTTCTTATATAAAAAATCGTGTAAAACAATTTTGGACTTGGAAATTTTGGAAAGAATCTGGCAAAAAATAGTTTTGCTTAAGAAATATACACAGACTGCTTATGTTTTTCACTAATAGTCTTGTTCCTCTTCCTTCCAAATAATTCAAAAATCTTAAAATTTGTTAATAAATATTAAGTTAGTGCTTGAAGGTACGAATAACCGGTTTTTTACCCGCAATTCAAAATTTTGGAGATGTTATGAAAATTTCTAAACCATATTCTTGTTGTGCTCGATAGCGCCTATAAGAAAAATTGTATCACTTCTCAGGTATTTATAGTTAATTCTTTTTTGCTGCTAGTGTTTTTTTCTCGTTTACTTATTTTTGACGCGTAAAAAAAATAGAGTATCGTTTGTTTTTGTTGTATAATTTTGTAATTGTAAAGCCGTAAATACAGACTGAAAAATATTAAAAAATTTAAATTCATCGTATTTAAAACGACTGAAATCAGGGTCAAAATTTGCTTGACTATTTTCAAGTATTTGTAACTCATTAACTTAACTTAAAAAAAATTACACAGCAAAAGTAAAAGGCAAAAGAAAAAAGAACATTTTTAAAAGCACAAATTTTAGCGCTGTTGGTATGTATATTAAAGTAAGCAATTTAAACCTTGTCTGAAATATAAACTAAAATCTAAAGAATGAGGATGTTTACTTTATTTTGACGCCATAGTACGCATAAGCTATGATTGATAGGACTTTCAAAATGTAATAGATTTAAAAATCGCCCGGTTCTACGTGTGTTTTCCGACAATATAATAATAATATTAATCGTTTTTGTTTTAATAATATGCGTTTATTAGTCATTTCAGTAATTATTGACATTTTTAAGCTGAAAACACTAAATATGCATATTCTTTGCAGTATCCATGAACTCGTTTCATTTCCTATGGCCTTATAGTAAAATTTTTTCTAAGTACACAATTTAGGAAAAAGGCACATAAGATAACTTTTATTAGTCTACGTCAATTTTTTTATTAAGAGTTTAAGTGATAACCCATTGAAATATATTTGATTGTTTTTTATTTTAAACGTGCGTGTAAGAAGAAACTCTTATGCATTGGAGGTTATAATAATATTAAAAAAATAACATCTGCTTTAACTAAAAGTTTGTTCTTTAAATCTCTATTCTTTAAATATGAATATTTTTTTGTTTGTTTTTCATTTTTTGCCTAATATTATCGCACGATTATTTCTCGCTTTTACTCGAAAAACAAATACTTATCAAAACAAATAAATGAATGTAACAAAGATTATCTATAGGTGCCATTTTTATTTGTACTGCCAGAAAGAAATTTATTATATGTACATTAATTTAGAGTTTATGTGGCTGAAGCTTCTTAATTATATCTTATTTAATGATGACAAGTAGTACCTTTACAATGGTTCTTAAAAGCAATTTTTTATGTTTGTATTTTTAAGTATAAATATTTGTAAAAGTTGATCAAATATATATTGAAAAAAAAACACAAAAATTTGCTTATATGTAAATATGCATAAGTGCTAATAAAAAACAAAATGGGCCAAACAAAATGATGGGGGAAATCACTCTTTGTTAGAAACATGCATTGCAAGTCTTGCAGATGCAGCAAACCTAGCATATCTGCTACATTTTGCTACGTCACAATATCAAATTACATGAAAGTGGCATTTGGTACACTTAGCATATTTGCTACACAAAAAATCATTGCAAGTTGCTATACCTAAAAGAAAGTTATTTTTGCATCGTATTGTTACTGGCGATAACTCCAAGTGCAAAAAGTCATATGTAAAGTCCGGTCAACCAGTCAAATCAACGCCGAAGGCAAATATCCATGACGTAATGGTAATGATCTGTAGTTGGTGGGATCAGAAGCATATTTTGTATTATGATTTGTTGAAATCTGACCTGTACCGAACACTATTGATTCGTTTGAAGAGAGCAGTCAGTGAAAAGCGACTAGAATATTCGACCAGACATGAGGCCATAATCTTCCATCATCACAACGCTCGGCCACATGTTGCAAGACCAGTTAAAAACTATTTGGAAAACAGTGGATGGGAAGCTTGGGCTCACTCGAATTATAGCCCAGGTTCTATAAAATAAACTCACTCTTTGTTGCTGAAATCCAGAGCATATGTAGCAAATTTCAACTTTACAAGGAAGAGTGATTTACACTGATGGTGTAATTAATTGATAGGTTTTTCATGTTTGAATATTGTTTTCAAGTCAAAAATAAATATTAATTAATATGTAGTTAAGTTGGAAATTAATTATAATTTATAAAATTGTTAGTGCAGGCAAAAGTTTGTCATTAAAAATTGGAACAACCTTTTTCCCATTTTTAACTTTTTTTAAAGTTATTTACAGTCTAAACTCAGTACCTGATTATTAAGCAATAAGACATAGAGATACACAATTTTGTGAGATGGTGCGAATGATCGATTTTTATCGAAAAAAGAAAATCGATAATCATAGCGTTTACGTTTCTTGACGGTTATGGCTGGATAATGTTATACAAATTATATAAGCACACCGATTTTTTATCTCTTCCATTTTCTAACAACACCTCATTTTTATTGAAAGTCAAAGCACAAGAATCGTTAGTTGTCAATCGTATGCGCTCTAAAAAAAAACTTTTTACAAAAATTGGAGCAAAATAGAATAATTTTTTTAAGAGATTTTATACAATTTCTAATAAAATCAATTGTCCAATAGAAAGTGTTTTGAAAGCGTTAAAAAAAATAATTCTTTACTGTTTTTTATGACTTTAAAGTTGGCTGTTTAACTTAAACAATAAAGTTGAACTATCAAGTACACATAGATGAGTACATTTTGGTATGATATATAATTGAGATAATGCGTGTGGATATGTGAAATGATTTTTGCAAAATCATTGTATAGTTTTGAATAAATAGCTGTCTAGTGTATTAAATATTACAACAAAGTTTATTATTAACGAATCTAACACAAATTTAAACAAACACAATCCTAATAAAAATGACTGAAAAATGCTTGAAGTACAGCAATATCAAATCTTCCACTGATAACTGAAATGATTCATTTATTTAGAGGGAAGCGGCTATTCAGCTCGCACACGTTTCTAAATATTGGTTTTGTTACCTTTAAAATATGGAAAGAAACTGTCTGAATAAATTTATAATCATACGTACATACATATGTACATACATTGTACATACAAACAGTGTGTAAACTTGACACTTATTTTTTCCATTTTGTGTAGACAGACACACACCACATTTTGCTGCTGTTGCTGTGCGCGAGTTTTTTCTAACAGAAACAACAACATAAAGACTAAAATTTTGGGGGCAAATCCAAATGAATGGCTGATGAAAGACTTAAAAAAAATTTCAACAGCTGTTTTGCACAGGAGCAGTTGTTATCATTAATCAGCTGCTTTAAAAGATGAGAGTGAGGATGCTTTGAGAATGAGAAAAAAAAATGCGAGTAAAATAATGATTTTAAGCGGTGTTACCAGATTAAGAGGTTTATTTTTTGGGGATGTACAATAAATATAACTGAGATAAGTGTAAATCAGACAAAAAGTGGCGTTAGTTAATGATCCTAATCAAGTAAGGTTACCATTAAACTGAACTCGTAATATATGTATTTAAATAAGCGCAACACGTGACTTGAGAATATGGATATATCCGAGTTATCACTTCAAAACGATATCGTTAAATGAAAGCTATGGAATGGACAAAAATTAAGTGAAATGCCACTTCAATCTCTTCAATTCTTTTACTAGAATTATGTTAAGTCTTGAGTGTATATAAACATTAAAAAGCGGTATCGTCAAAATAATGCTGTACATAAAATATAAACCGAACGATTAAAGTATTGCCAAGGGGAGGGTAATTTAAATGAAGTGTTTTTTTCATACATTAAGGTAGAAGTACATAACACGCGTTAGTGTGCGCGTGAGCTCTAGACTTCTATCAAAAAGAGTTCAACTAGTGTATTTGCATAGAACCAGTTACATTAAAAATATTTTGACTCGTTGGCGTCAGAAAGTTAATAAACTTTTAACTTTTCAACGCGTTGTGTTGTCTTGACAGCTATCAGCTAACAATAGAGAAATAAACAAACGAATATGTATCGTTTTCCAATGTTCTAATAGGAAAAAAATTAAAAAATGCTGACAGAAAATGCATTTTTAACCGTGTTGTGTAACTTGAAATTTTTCATGCGCGCTAATTTTGTAACTCACGATAGTGGACGACGAATTAACGCATGTTATGTACTTCTACCTTAATTAAATTTTCTTCCTATCGTTTCTGTCCGGTTAGTTTATATTTTTCCTTTAAATATTTATGTCATAGAGACAAACTAAAATGCGTGTAAATGTAAGGTATTTTCGGTATAAAAGATTTAGTAAACAAATGTAAATAAAAATATGGTAGCACTAATTTAGGATGCGTTTTATATAAAAATGGTGAGATACATATTTATTTACCAAAAAAAAAAAAAAACTTATGTCTAGAAAAGTGTAGAGATGCATTTCCTAAAGTGATAGTTTAGAGTTATTTTTATGTCTAAGCATGGCGAAAAAAATTATAAGGTGTGTTCAATCGAGAAAGTACTGCTGCCATTTTTGTTTATAGTGAAGTAAATCGTAGTCATTTTTTTTAAACATGTTTTTTAAATAAATTTTGGAAATAAATTTAATATTTTAATCTTTTTCTTTTTTTTTCGTTAAAATATTTGGAAACTTTTGGATTTTAGAGGATAATTTTAATGTAATAATTGTGTTTAGCTGAGCAAGTTGATAAGGTATGCTATGAAAAAGTTGAAGCATGAGAAAGGGTGCGGATAAAAAAAGAACCCATTAAGTTTTATTTACACAAATGCAAAAGTATGTTGCTTGCATTTTGCAGAGACAATAATCCAATTTCATCCCAGGATTTCCCAGCCCTTCTGATGGAAGGATTCCTAAGACGCTTTTCATAACAACGTCAAAACTATAGGAGACACATAATTTCCATAATGCCTTAGAAAATAAAATGAAAAATAAAAATTCAAAACTTAAAACAATATTGTTTACATGTTTATAAACAAAACAGACTACGCATGACATCACATTTTTATTCACCATACTATTAGCAGACCTTGTTATTATTAGACCATAATAAGCCATTAAGCACTAAAATACAGTAAAACTTTGATATAACAAACTTCGTTATAACGAAAAACTCAATATAACGAATTTATTCTGAATCACTAAAAAAACCTCTTTATTGCAAAGTTTTTCATACTAAAATGCACTATAGCTATGAAGAAGAAATTCTGAGCTATAAAGCCTCTATATAATGAAGTATTCATTCAAAGCCTCTACAACGAAGTCAAAATTAAGTCCCGGTTTTCAAACAATAAAATCTATATATGTTTGCAAGTGCATAGACAAAAGTTTTATATAGCGAAGTATTTATTAAAAAGTTCCTATACAACGAAGTCAGAATAAAGAAAAATTTAATTTGAAGCAAAAAGAGAAAGTCTCGTTAAATATTGTTGATAGCACTCGAAACTTGCGTAAATAAACAAGAATTACACAATATTTTATTTAAATATAACAAAATGAAAAACACAAACGTGTTTAATTTTTTATTCACTTCCTGTATGGAAATTTTTTTTATTAATACTTTCATATAAAACAGTGGGTAAAAAAAGTCTTAACCCTTTCGTTATGAAAGGGTTTTACTGATACGTATATATGTATGTTTAAGAAGTAAATAGCTATAACGAAGCATTTTTCGCTCCCCTTCAAATTCATTATATTGAAGTCTCACTGTAATACAAATGGCTTTAAAACAATAAAAAAAGTTTGCTTATAAGGTTGATTATATGCTTAAGACACAATTTACATTTTAATATTAAAAGCTTATTAAATTCCAGGGCAATAATGTACTGCAGATAATATCTTTAATGGTTAAGTCTCACACTTTGGTAATTGAAGCTCGCTTCAATATGAATATTTTAAAAATGAAGTTATTAAATATTATAAACTAAATAGAAGTTTGTTAAATTTGGTATTGCGATGCACTTCACTGGATGTTTAATGAAAAAAAAACTAAATTTTGTTTTTAGATTTATTTATTTATTTTTTTAATCCGGCTGTGAAATTTATTGCATTTATTCTTTTCTAAGTTGTATGGCGTAGAGTGTCTTTAGCTAAATATTAAAAAAAATACTTATACAAAATGTGTTTTGTACGCTTACATATTATCATATATTTTCTAATCGAAATTAATGAACAGTGAAAGTTAAAAATATTTTTTTTTTTTATGAGCATAATCAATTTTCATTAGAATTATTTTATTAATAGATGTTTTAAAAATAAGTATTTTTTATCAAGTAGCACAAAAATCTGAAATAAATTCTACCAAATATAAAATAAAAAATTATTCAAAGGGTTTGGTACATTTTTAATTCATTGTACCTACAAAAAGTACATAAATTATCATCTCTGGCATTAAATGAGAGAATTCAAGCTGAGATATAAAATTACAAATAAATAGAATGAAGAAAAATTAATTTTCAGAGATGTGGAATAATTAAAAAAAACTTATGTATCAGAACTTTTTAAAAATAATTTAATGAAATTTGACGCTATTGAATCCTAACACAATAAACAATAGGCCACAGCAGACTACCGACTACAATCTGTCAAAAATAGAATACATACACATACATAAAGACGAATATTTTGAAGCCGTTGCAGCTACGAATTTATTTATTTTTAATGTGAAAAACTTGAAATATTTCCACCAAAATGTAAAGTAACTCCACATGCATTCTAAAATTTCCACAGTATCCGGACAATCTATGTGTACGTCCGATATAATTATGCAGCTGACAACACCTCAGTCCAGAGCGGGCATACCCATAGATTGCCCGTATACTGCTGAAATTTTAGAATGCATAACGTCCCTAAGGAACAGTAAGTCAGCCGGATGTGATGACATCCCGCCGGAGTTACTGAGGGTCGATCCACTATTAAGTGCTGAAATCATTTTGCCTATGATGGGTGAATGGGTAATTCCCGGGCGGATTTAATGAGGAAATCATCATTAAATTACAGTAGAAAAGAGAATTAACTGATTGGTACAAATGAAGGGGTATAACATTGCTGGACACAATTAATAAGGTTATCGCGAGCATTATCGCGAATAGAATATCGAAAATACTTTCACCAGAATTGAGGGCGGAACAAGCAGGTTTCCAATTACAGAAATCGTGTACAGACCACGTTAACACCTTAAGAATAATTGTAGAGCAATCGGTGGAATGGCGATCCCTTTTGTATTTAATGTTTATAGATTTTAAAAAGACGTTCGATACACTCTCGCTCGAAGTTATATGGGCCGAATTAGAATATAAAGGCATCCCAAGGAAGTTAGTAAACTTATAAGGGCTCTACATAGAGAGGTAATAATACCAGTATTAAGGGTGTGAGGCAGGACTGCGTTATGCTCAATCGTCGATAGGAAGACTTGGACGACATTTGTCTGAAGTGTCACGACTACCGGGACATATCGGAGACACTAGACAGTGTTGCCTAAGCCGCAGCCAAGGCAGGATTAAGAATATATGTGAGAAAACCGAAGGT
Organism: Wohlfahrtia magnifica; assembly: GCA_023159175.1. NCBI lineage: Eukaryota > Metazoa > Arthropoda > Insecta > Diptera > Sarcophagidae > Wohlfahrtia > Wohlfahrtia magnifica. The sequence goes on along the minus strand of JAKWBJ010000047.1, from coordinate 1,669,355 downwards.
ACTGAGAATAAACAACGATGTACACTGACTTTTACAGTCAACGAGAGTACTATTGAGATGGTAGACAACTTCTGCTATCTGGGTAGTATTATAACGAACTGAGGTGGTTCCTCAACGTATACTGAGAATCGCATAAAGCTTGCGAAGCAAGCATTTGAATGATTGGCGAAGTTAAAGTAACTTGTGTAACTTGCCTAAGTGCTTATACTGTATTAAAAGCTTCAATCAATACCCAAACTTTAGCCCAAAAATCATTTTATAATGCCGGTGGGTAAGTGTACCTACCGGCAATCCGAAAAAAATCTTTAATTCTGATTTTAAGAGAGAGAGAGAGAGAGAGAGAGAGAGAGAGAGAGAGAAAGAGAGATTGGAGAAATTCTCAAACTAAGTTTTACAAAATACTTTTTTAAGCTAGGTGCCAAATGTTGTCCACACACGAACTGATATTTATAAAACTAGTTCATTTCAAAGCGTGAGTTTGGAACTGAGAAAAACATTAAAAAAGAATAGATTAAAACATATAAAAACTAAAACAATAAAAGATCAAAAGATACAATCGGAAAGAAATGAAAATAAAACAAAAAACCGCAGGAGAATTACATTTTTTTGTTTATCAAAAACAACAAAAGACGCTTTATTCGAAATCTTTTTGCACCACATTAAGAAAGTCTTGAAATAAAATCAAAATTAGAATGTAAAAGTCAATTTAGTTTGTTGTAGACTGTGAGGGAGAATGGTTTTAAAATACTTTTAAGGAAAAGTAAGTAAAGTTTTACCAAAACGAAATTTTATGATTTCATCATTCTTTTGTTTTCTATTTTTTTGATAAGCAGGTAATTCTTTTTAATCAACAACAAAATGCAGTTTTTATGGCTCTTTTTCATTATAAACGCCCTGTTTTTGTGTTTAGCCAGAGGTAGAGAAATCAAAAATGTCTTGTTATTGCTGGCAGATGATGCCGGTTTCGAGATGGGTGCCTATTTAAACAAATATTGTCAAACACCAAATTTGGATATGTTGGCTCGAAAAGGTTTACTTTTTAATAATGCTTTTACATCAGTGAGTAGTTGCTCTCCCAGTCGAGCTCAGATATTAACCGGTGAATTCAGTCATACCAGCGGTATGTATGGTTTGCATCAGGGTGTTCATAATTTTAATGTATTGCCGGGCACAAAATCTTTGCCAAACGTCTTACGAGAACAGACAAAAGGATCAGTACTAAGTGGCATTATAGGCAAAAAACATTTGGGTTTAAATGTGGATTTTCAGTTTGATTTTGAACAAACTGAAGAACAACATTCGATTAATCAGATTGGTAGAAATATTACGAACATTAAACATTACACCAGGGAGTTTTTACAAAAAGCCAAAACTAGTAACAAACCGTTCTTTTTGATGGTGGCTTTTCATGATCCACACCGTTGTGGCCACATAACACCACAATTTGGTGAGTTCTGTGAAAGATGGGGTTCAGGTGAAGAAGGTATGGGCACAATACCCGATTGGAAACCCATTTATTATGATTGGCGTAATTTGCAAGTTCCAGCTTATCTACCAGACACTGATATTGTACGTCAAGAGTTGTCAGCCCAGTATATGACCATGTCTCGTTTAGATCAAGGTGTTGGTTTAGTTCTGAAAGAACTACAAAACCAAGGTTATGATGAGGATACTCTAGTTATTTTCACTTCTGACAATGGACCACCATTCCCAGGTGGTAGAACAAATATGTATGAACATGGCGTACGTTCACCTTTTATATTGGCCTCACCAAATATACAAGATAGACATTTGGAAACCACAGCTGCCATGACCAGTTTATTGGATATCTACCCAACTGTTCTGGAAGCTTTAAAAGTGAATCAAGATAATTCCACTCATCAGCCTTACACAAAATCTCTTTTACCTCTACTCAATAAAGAACCGCAACCCCAGGAAGATGATGCTGTATTTGGTTCTTATAATTATCATGAAATAACTATGAATTATCCCATGCGCATGATACGCACTAGACGTTATAAACTTATACATAATTTAAACTATTGGTCTTACTTTCCCATTGATCAAGATTTTTACACATCGCCTACATTTCAACAAATTTTAAATGCCACCATCAATCATCAACCTTTAGCCTGGTATAAGACTTTACTAACTTATTATCAACGTCCCGAATGGGAATTGTATGATATAAAAATGGACCCTTTGGAACGTTACAATTTAGTCGATAAACCCAAGTATAAAGCAACGCTTAAACAGTTAAAACAACGTTTGTTAAAGTGGCAAAAAGATACAAATGATCCTTGGCGTTGTGCACCACATGCTGTATTGCAGGCTCAAGGTGTTTTTAAAAAAGATCCAGTTTGCTTGTCGTTGGGTCATGAAGCCATTAAAAAACCTTTAACTCATTATGAGCGCTATGTGCTAATATAGAAATAAAAATGCATCTGGAAAGTAATATGGCATTTTAGAAATAAAATAAAAATAATCAATTAAATTAAGTTAAATAAATGTCTAGATTTTATCATTACATATATATGTATGTACATAATTATTATTTTTAATTATGTTTAAAAACTTCTTATTTAAAATTTATGGCCTATATACATATGTTATTCTTAATAAAAAATATAATACATTTTAAATACAAGGTGGCTAATGAATTTAGCTATATTAAGAAACTCAAAGAAATTTTTTTATAATTAATCTAAATGATTGATTTTTATTTCATTTGATAGATAGCTTTGTTTTATTAAACATTTTTAAAAATAATTGATTTTAGATAGTATCCACGCTAAGATACGCGTGTGTGATATCTTAACAAAAAACTATTTATGACCGCCTAATAAATTAAATTTATTGGTTTCGATTAATACGCTTTCTGTTTACAGTAACCCACAAGAAAAAAGCTGCTGTAATAAGTTGTAGAGACCAGGAAGACCACAGAATGTTGTTTTTTTTTAATAATTTGATTTGAATATTTTCGGTGAAACTCTGACATAATGGGCCTCCCAAGGCGAGAATTTGCCCTAACTTGTTGAAACCATGCAAAACTGAAAGGAATTATTTTTTGAAACATTTCAGAAAAGAAAAAATATTAACACCTGTGCATGCTAGCGGCGTACAATCCAAATACGAGTTTCATTATCCAAATTTTGCTTTTACACTAAATCTAGATAACGATTAAAATTGAGAAATAAAATTTAACGAATAACTCAATTAAAAAAAAGTTATTACATTTTCTTTTTCTAAGAGATTTTTCTTTAAGGAGCAGCAGTACAAAACGTCTGCAAGACCTGCCTGGGACATACTTGAAGAATACCGTAAAGTATGTCTCTCTGGTAATTTCTCATTGCTTAGAATTTTTATGCATGATACTGCCCAAGGATCTGCACCTTACCTTATCTTTAGTAGAATAAAAATTTCTTGGAGTTGTAGATAGCCGCAATCAATAACGAAACTATAAATGTGAAATCAGTTATCTTTAAGATATTAGAAGAACTTTATCATTGTTTTTTAGATCAAGTAATATGGGTTGCCTGCAAATCAGCAAGATTTCTTTGAATCCTTAAGGCCCATTGTGTTATCCCTAACGCAGTCTTATGAAAGCTCTGAGTTATACATGAAAAATGATAATGGCCTCCCCTAATAATACGAATGAGTTATGCACGTGATCACCGTGAGCCGGTTCTATTGACAAACTTAATGAGAAACATCAGTGATACATCTCTAAAACAGTTGGATAAAGAAATAGACCAGTGCCAAGATACCTTAGTCTTCAATCCTACAAAAGTTATAATGTATTGCCAAGTAATTTTATCCTTAAGAAGTATAATCGGGACAAGAGAGTTCCGATTATTTTTACGCCAAAGTAAGCTACAGCATTCTAAATATTCTGCAAGTAGTGATATTAGACCAGCTGAGTTCCGTCCCCTCTAAGATCTTAATAAATTCGTGAGGCAAGGAAAAGAGAATGTGAGTGTCCCTTTGTACAAGAGTCACATCCAAGGACAATCTGTTATCAGTTAGACATGGTATTTTTCAGGCTGTACAAGTGAACGAATACAGTTTATAAGTATTTTCAGCTTAATTAATTTGGATTTCAGGGCATTATTCGATGCAAGAGTGTTCAAGTAAATATTAGTAATCGAAGTCTTGAACGTTTGCAAAATATTCTAAGTAGTGATTTCCCCGCCGACCATAAGACCTTCGATTTTCACATTCAACTCAAAGAAAAGGATCAAGGTTCTTTACTGAGCTGAATTGAACTAAGCATTGAAATAACTTTCTTGGTAACTTAGAATAAATTACGGCATTCCATATCACACAAATTTATATGTAAACTGCACAGTGGGGCGGGATTGTTTCATTTCTGGAATCAATTAAACCGATGGGTTTATGTATAAGATATGGGTATCATTGGAAAGGTCGTGGTCTTGGTATTATGAGTCAATCCAAAATTTTACTTTTGGTTGGAAAGTATAGAGAAAAAGATTAAATAAAAAAATTACTGATTTGTTTGGTTAACACATTCGTGAACAATAAAAATTTCAAAAAAGCGTACTGGGTGTATTTTCCGAAATTTGCTTAAAAGTATTTCGTAAGATGATAATACGAAAAAAAAACCTTAGGAATCAGTTAGTCCACACCTTAACAGGTAATGTAATTACCAAATTATATAAAGTTTTTAATTATATAATCTATACATATAAGGCGAAGCGCACACTTTGATGTCATCTATAAGTGCGGAAAAGGATCAACAAATTTAAGGGTACGTTTGGCATGGTCCGAAGATATGTCATTTAGATTTTTCTATATATTCCCATACAAATATCAACAAAATCCCCTCCATTCTCCATATTATGATTTTTCATTGTTAATTGAAAAACTACCAAACCATGTATCGTAATGCCTTACGTGTACAATGCCATTCGGTGATATTGATTTTTGTAAGTCGTGAGAACGGTTAGAATGGAAGGTTCCGGTTCATAGTACCTCCATACAAAGTTGATATTGATATTTGTATATCTTGAGAATGTTTAGAGTTGAAGTTTCTAAATAACTTGGCGGTCATTTCAAACCATCTGTTTTAAGAAAACATGGAATTTTGCATGTGTGGAGAACGGTTATAATTAAAACTTTGTTATCTATCCACATCAGTCAAAAAGCAAGTACAGGCAGGCTTCCAGCAACGCGGAATGGGTTACTCTAATTATGAAATTAAATATAATTAATTGTGAAATTAAATATAAAATAATTATTTTTAATTTTTTGAATGCTATAGTATTCACGACATTCTGCGTTCTCATAAAATTTAATGCTATAGCATTCACGTCCACGATCTAAGCCACTAAGGCAATGTAAGTAATCATAAAAATTTCAAGGGTTACAATAAACATTTGACATTTTACAGATAAATTATTTTGTATTTCTTCGTCACTGCTTAAGTTGAAATCCACCTTATCAGATGATAAAAGAACAAGACATTTTGCTTCCTTAGGTACAACCATTTGTTTTGTCATTGAACCCTTACAAGTTGCTGCAACCACTGGGTCCGAATTTATTAAAAGGAAGTTAATGATGACTTAGGAATTATCGATTATACTACATTTCTTTTCTCTATGCTTTCGAACTTCTGAAATATTTTATTAATAGATTCTTGCGCTTCTTCAGACAGAGAACCAAATATAATTTGGAACTTTGAACTGTTTCCCAACTGCGAATCAACAATTGTGTAGCGTTGGCGACATGTAATACCACTTATAATTTTTATCAAATTAAATCCTTGATATTTTTGATGAAATTTTATACTGCATAAAAAATACTCTGAAAATATATTAATTACCAATCCAGTCTTTGGCCGATCTCTATGTAGTCTTAAAGCTGTTTTAAGCTCTTTCTGAATTTTTTTAATTATCTTCTACCAATTGTTTGATTGAGATTTTTCTCAAGACTATTTAAACGAAATGTACATAAAATAAAAGGTATGTTTCTCTTCTTTCCATATCCGCTGAGAATTGGCTTATAAATACATGAAGGTACGAAAAACCGGGTTTTTATATGTATCTCAAGATTTTGGAGGTGTTTCAAAAATTTCAAAAACAAATTCTTGTTGTACTCGACGGGGCCTATCAGAAAAATTTTATCATAACCCAGGTGTTGATTTGTCGCACCGTGTCCTTTACTTGTATAAAATAAAACAAAATAAAAATTCTAATAAAGCAGGTCTGAAATTTCAAAAAAGTGTTCTGGTAGGCAGCCGTGGACTAAATAACCCATATAAAAATATACTTACCAACCCTTGTCGTGGAAAGGTCCAAGTCTTGAAAAAGTAAATTTTGATATTTTGATTTTTTTAAATTGTTATTATTATGCTATTAAGTTCAGTTAAGTTTTTTATTTTGAAATTTGTACTTTGAGGGCGCGACGCGCCCTTCGTTAAACACGAATGAAAAAAAAAAATTAAATATAACTCAACTAAAAAAAGTGTAAGCTATTAAACCCCAAATAAATTTTTCCTTAATTCTCATTTTTTTAAATGGACTTATTTCCAAATTTGCCTTGGCTGTCACAACGTGAACTGTTTTAAAATTGTATGAAATTTCATTTGACATCGAATGCCGTAATTTGCTTCCTACTCTTACTTAAAATTTTAATGTATCTTCTAACTGAGTTAGTAGTTCATTTATTTGCCTCTAAATTTGTATTCTTCTGGAATTAAACTACCTAGCAGTAGACAATTTTCTATTAATATGAAAGATATAGTCAAGAAGATTATTGTATCTGGCAACTATGCATAGAAGAAGTTATGAAATTTATTACAATTTAAGCTTAGATCAAATGCCTTAAGGTAGGCAATACTTTTACTTACCGTATTTTTTAACTTAAGTTAAGCTTTAAGCTCTTAAAATAGCTTGTTTACAATTTTTTGGCCATCAACACAAATTGGCAGCCAAACAAAAATAAATTTGGCTCAAATCTAATTATAAAATTGAAGTTCAATGTCTATTATTGCCAAATAATTGTTATAAAAGAAGATTAATTAGCCAAAACAATTTAATTTAAAAAATAAACACTTATTAACGAGACATCTAGTCAAGGCAATAAATCATATTTGAAATGTTTTCCCTAAAATTAATCGTTTTAATAGCAATCCTGGCTATATTATTAAATCTTGACACTGCAGAAGCAGTAGCTAAGAAACAAAGACGCAATATTAAGGCTACTAAAAAATCAAATCAAAATGGCAAATTAAAACCTACTCTTAAGCAAGGTAATTATCATACAAACTATTTGAATTCAAAACTAAAAATGAAAATTAAATTTTATTTGCAGTTCCTGCTTCTAAAACGAATCAACGTAATGGAAAAATGAATTTTTACAATTCACATCTATGGCCTACAGTAAATACTTTTTATCGTCCTGCTACAACATCATCCTCTTCATACATGAGATCGCCTTTATCAACTTCGTCCATGTTTTATCCCATGCATTGGGGTAATTCTTATATTAATTCATCGCCACTTATGCCTTCATCAACATTAAGACGTGCAGATCATGAGTTTTCGGCTTCCTCTCCCGTATCCTCTTCCTCAACAATGGGTAATTCTCCAATACCAACTTTATATGATATGAGCGCATTTACCGGTAACGCTGGTTTAGTGGAAAATCCATTTGGCAGCAGCAATCAGAATTTATGGTCTATGGGTGCTGAAACGATTACACCACCAACTCCAAAGTCTAAATATAATCTATTCAATGGCTTTAATTATAACGATGATGGTGGTCTATTTAGTGGATTTCTTAATCATTTTTTATAGATTTTAAATAAGAATAAAACAAATTTCAATATAAAAAATATTTTTTCAAATTTTTTTTCTGATATGAAAATTCGACATTTTTATGATTTGTTTTGTGACTAGAACAACCTCTAAAATACTTAAAATGAGCTCTGAACAGTATGAAAATTAAAATAAAAATAAATATATGTTCGAAGGTTTTTTGTGATGAACGAAAAGATGCCAGTGATGTACATATGAACCGAGTTCTGTATGCTAACTCGTGAAAACGCTATATAAACAATAAAAAGTGGTGTTGATTAAAACCTTACGCAATTTCAATATGTTCCCAAAAGTGAAGGTACCTATGAAAGAACGAAGACTTGCAATTAAAAGGAGCTTAATTCTATATCCAAACAGTTTATTATGAGAAATAATTTTGAGATTTAGAAAAAGAGGCAGATTCCTTTGAAAGACACCTTATTTTAATTTTTTTATTTCGCTTAACTTCGATGGGAAATTTTTGCTTTTATCAAAATTATCAGATCTCCAAAGAAAGAAAATTTGATGTTTTATGTAAACCGGGTGATTTTTTTGCTATTTTGTTTTTTAGTGCGCACCTCTTCAGTGTCAAAAAAGAATTCGTTGCATTTGCCAATGCCAAAAATATTCAGTCGGTGCCACATTTCACACAACACGTGATACGGTGAACCTATTGAAAGCAATTAGATGTTCATAACTGTGAGTTGATAATCGATTTAACAGCTGATAGTTGCTTTTGGCTTAGTTGTGGTTTGATTTTTCATTATAGATAGATTTACACCAGAACAACGCTTCAAAATTGATGTAATTTTTGAATTGAATTTTCATTCAAAATTGTGTCATCCGATGAAGTCCATTTTTGTTTGAACGGGCAGGTAAATAAGCAGAATTGTTGCACTTGAAGTAAGGATAATCCACAAGCTTTTTCGAAACTCTATTACATTCACAGAAAATTACGGTATGGTGCGCTTTATGGGCTGTGCGAATCATTGGTCCATATGTCTTTAAAAACGATGATGCTCAAAATGTTACTGTCAATGGTGAACGGTAGAGGGATATGATTAGAAATTTTTTCGTACCTCAATTGGCTGGCATTAATCCAGCAGAGATGTGGTTCCAACAGGATATACTCAAAGAAACTCTTGATGAAGGAGTAATTTCACGTAATGGTCCAATTAATTGGCCACCAAGATCATATGATTTAACAGAATTGGATTATTTTCTTTAGGGTTATGTAAAGTCACTTGTCCACCTCGATAAACCAGAGACAATTAACACCTGGAAATCAAAATTCGAAGAGTTATTGGTGAAATATGCTGCGAAAAGTTTGTGAAAGTTGGTTTTAAGATTTTCCAACAAAACCTGTTTCACTGATATTAAAAATATATTTCTTTGTTTTTTGATGATTTAAATAAAAAAATTAAACAAATTTCGCTGTCTTTTTTTACGGAGTTTGTTCGTTAAAGTTAGCAGGTTGAACGAATATCCCTATTATTATTACATACTATTAATCTTTAAAAAGTAAATAACACACATTCATTTATATCCGCAAATAAATATTTTATTTACTTTTACAAATTTTCTGTGTTTCTTTTTCAATTTTCAAAACCCAAACGTTCAAAGAATCACCTGTTAATTTTAACTTTTCATAATGATATTAAAATGCAAGTTTTAATTGCGTCTAAAGTGTATTTTTTGCTTTCTAAAAATTCAAAAAGTTTCTATTTTTAAAAACCGTTTTAATTTTTTTGTTTTCAAAGAATTTCAAAATATAACAAATTAATTTCATTTTCAATTAACATTTTCTATTTTGGCATTTTTTCAAAATTATTACTCGTAAAAATATAAAGGGTCCGCCAAATATTTTTTTTTTTTTAAAATGCTATAAAAAACTGAATAATTTCTCAAATTTCTTTTTTTGTTTGAAAGTACAATCCTTCCGGTTAATAATGGAAAGTAATTTCATTCATGGCCATGCAGTAGCATATACGATCGGTCCAATTTTTGAGCACATTATCGATTGTGTGCAGCTGTATTTCACCAATGGCTTCACGAATATTGTTCTTTAAAGCGTCAATTGTCTCTGGCTTGTTGGCATAACACTTATCTTTGACGGCACCCCACAAATAATGGTCCAACGGTGTCAAATCGCAGCTCCGAGGTGGCCAAAAGACATAGCTCTGCGGCTGATAATGCGATCTTCAAAAACAGGGCGCAAAACATCGAGTGTAGCTTCACTAACTTGCTAATATCCTCCTTTTCAATTTTTGTGAACAAAAATTCGTTCAACATGACCCGATAACGATCGCCATTGACTCTAACGGCCACTCCTTGCTCATATTCGAAGAAAAATGGCCCAATTATGCCTCTGGACCAAACTCCGCACCAAACAATGACTCCTCTTGGGTGTATCGGCTTTTCAATGTATGCGTGCGGGTTTTCTGTGCCCCAAATGCGACAATTTTGCTTGTTTACATACCCGCCAAGATCAAAATGAGCTTCATCTGAAAAGATGTTTTTTTTTTTGGCAAAATCGGCATCTTCTGTAAGTCGATCGATCAAAGTAATGTCGCAATATTTCCCAGCGTTGTTCAAGCGTATACACAACCATATTCGTTTTGCGGAAGGATAAAACTAATTATCTGTCAAATCAGACATGAGCTAAGTGTTACCATTCACGAAATAAGCACTAGTTTAAAAAAAACGTTAGATGGCGGACCCGATATCACGCGACTATGAAGATCTAAAAGATCACACACATCATGAGATTTGTTTTCCTAAGAAATGTTTTTAAAAAATCTTTAGATGCATAAAACGTAAATAATTGTTCGAGTAATTTGTTTATTTACGATGATGATGTGCAAATTTTTCTTTACATTTTTTTAAATAAAAAATAACAAATTTACAAATAATTTTTCAGTGAAAATTTTTTATTTAGACAAATTATAGCAATTAATACAATTTATATGCTAAATTAAGAGAAAATGTTATTGTTTAAAAAAAATTAGTATATAATATATAGTCATCACTACAATAGGTACAATAGGTGTGTTCGATTGAATTCAATGCAATTCTTATATATATATAGCAATATTATAGCTGCTCTAGTTTTTCCATTTAAAAATTTTCCAAACAAAACTTTTGGCAGATGTTTAATGGTTTGGAAGCATTCTGTGACCAGGGTATGTTAAAGTTGGCTTTTTCGAGAACGAAAATGAATTCGACAGTGTGCGCAACACTTGTGCAGATGAATCTAAAAACATTTTTTAGCGAGGTGTGGGAAAAAATAAGACTTTTCCGCAGGATAAGGTCTCATTCACAACAGCTACCAAACGCACATGATGTTGGAGTCGCCAAATTTACCACGAATGCAGTGGAAAGCTTGTTAACCCGATCAGGATCCAAAGGACTACAACAGTTCGTCACATTTTTGATGGTAACAAGCAATACGGCACCATAATTGAACTGAAAGCTGCGGCAATTACTTTATAGGATTCGATCACAAAACAAGTACGCTTAAATCTTGTACGCAGTATGCCATAACGAATTTTTTTTAACAATGTAGGGTCAACTCATTATTAGAACAATAAAACTTTAAGTAATTTTTTTAAATTTTTTGAGTTAATTTGTTAAAGTGCGGCTATAATTTTGCATCGAACAAAAAATTAATTTTTTGTAACAAACTGGAAGAAAATTGAAAAACCAACCACCTTTTACCGTTTTAGATGAAATAATAACTGTTGAAATTGCTAGTGCGGCTATACTATGTACTGCTTTTGAGTGTTATACATATCATTGTACTTATTTTTCGTTTGAATCCTTTACTTTTCATATAGGTGTACATCCAAAGGGTTTAATTAGACATGACTTAATATAACACCATAGCCATAACCGCAATCAGCTGTTCGCAACTAATCTTAGTCCCGTAACACACGATGAAAGTTTTCTTGCAGAGTCTGAGTTTGTCGATGATAGGGGAGAAACGAATGTAATGGCATACACTCTTGCATGTGCTTTGAAATTCTCTTTTGTTATGAAATTCGTAATGTCATACAACAACAATGTTGTTTGAAAATCTTAAATTTCGTTTAAATGAATATCGTAGTGTAGGCGCGAATGCAAGTTTAAAAGAGATTTGAAGAAAATCTCTGCAAGAAAACTTTCATCGTGTGTTCCGTGACTTTGGGCAACACCATAACCGTAACCGCAGATATCAATTAAATTTTGATTTTCTGTCATAACTACAAATAGCTGATTGCTAGATACACGTATTTTTATTATTTTTTTCATTTTACAGCAAACATGTCAACAACAGCTGTTTACAATTATGGCGCCACTAGTAAATGTGTTTTTGTTATGGTTAAAGTTACGGCTATGGCGTTACGTTATAAGTAAGTATAATTTAATCTTTAATGCCATAAGCTTTATAAAAAACATGCAATTTTTTTTTTTAAATCCTTACCAATGCATCAAATTTGATGATTATCAGAAAAGGAAGTTCTTAAGTAGACAGCTGGATAAATTGAAACCAAGTTCAGTTTATGAAGAGAATTTATACATACCTGAGCCGTCACAAAAATTCTAATTCCAAATTCGGCATAAGGTAAAAGTTGTTCTTATCGAATTAAGACTAGATGTTCATTCGTCTAGGTTTCAATAATCATTCAATTTAAGATGAGTAGCTGATTAGGCTTCAGCATCCGATTTGGGGTTACGAACGATATGAACAAAGCGAGACAAGTATTCGGCCAACTTAGCCATGTCTGAAAACCTCGTCACATCTCCAAACGCATCAAGGTGAACATTTTCACTTCAGGTATTTATCAACAGGTACCTACATCACATTCTAAAAATTTTCTGGCCAAATATAATCTAGAATTAACCACTATGGATTATTCGGTTACCAGTAGTCCGAAATCAAATTGAGGAAGTCACAAGATGACATCATCAGAAATGCAATAAACTGAACCGCTAAGGCAGTCGCAGGAAAGGCCGACCGAGTCACACATGGGGTCGACAACTAGATATCGAATCGGCCAGGATTGACAGAATGTGAAACGAGTTGAAGATCATAGCAGCAGATAAGCTTATTATAGAAACAAAAGGAATTTATATACACAAGACTATGTGCGGCCAATTTAATTTCATTCTAAGAAATACTGAATATATGGATTAAAAAATTTTCTGTACTTTGGAAGTCCCTTCACGTAGTTTGATTCTATTCTTTGCGTAGCTGTTTGCAGATGTGATATAATTCGTACATGTTTTATTATAGAGAATCATTTTTAAGCCCGATAGAACTTACAGAATAGATAGAACTTACAGAATACGTTAACTATCAAAAGAGCTATCATACTGTGCTCACTTTTTGATTTTTGTGATCAGTATACTCTGCTAAATCACTATGAATAGATTGACGTTGGAACAACGCTACCAAATTATCTAAATTTGTCTTGAAAATAAGTCATTAATTCGTGCATCTCAACCCTCTGTAACTGACGTGGTCTAACTGTCACTATTCTACTGACATGAAACCTTTTCAACGCTCCATATTTTCTAAATTCCGACTTTTAGTCTAATGAACGCTCCCATATTTTCTAATTTCCGTTTTTTTAACCTAATAAATTTATTTTTGTTTCTAGTTAAAGAGCGTACCTTGTTATTAATTACGATATTTTTTTTAATTCAGAATAACAATTTATATCAAACTACTTTTACTTACACGGCATATCGGCGGAAACATCTTTTTAATATTATTGGTGTCCCTGTCAGTCGCAGAGGGTTAAAAATGATAAAATTGTAGTCAGTGAGGTGGCTGTTTTCTGGCTTAACACGTTTGTTAATAAACAAAATTGCCGCGTATGAAGTGAACCCAATCTACACCTAACCCTACACCGTTTGGAGAGGCTTACTCTTGGCATCACTGGACCTTATTTCTTCAAAAATAAAGCCGGAGCTTGTGTTACCACATCATAATCAATGAGTTTCTTGTTTGCAAATATGGATGACATTGATAAATTTTCAACAGGATGATGCTTACTTATTGAAATCAAAATTTGGCGATAAGTTGATTACGTGTAATGGGTCTGTCTTTAGGCTTCCAAGGTTGTGCAATGTGACACCTTTCTATTATTACTTGTGGGGCAACGTGAAGTCATTGGTTTATTTATGCTGATAAACATGACATAAGACCAACATTACGCGGACTAGGTCTTCAGAATGCACTTCATCAAGAACAGTTGCGTTGGCCACATGGCCGCAATCATTTTAAAATATTAATGTCATGTATTAATGTTGCGAATAGAAAATTGTTTGGATTACAATTTAATTCTTTGTATTATATTTTACAATTCAAATTGGTTCCGGCCTTTACGAACATCTTATATAAAATAGGGTTCGCGAAAACAGAGACTTGGTTGGTTTAAACTTCAAAACTTTTTAAATGTTTTTCCTTAGATTCTTTAAAACAAGCCTTGAGCCTTACCAAGAAATGCAAAAATAGACTTCTGTAAGAATTGTACTTGGAACTGGTCTGTCTGTAGCCTTTTTCGAATAAAAGAAGTACTAAAAGCTTTTTATAAGGAATATTTCATATCCGAAAACAATAGCGCCTTCACAAAATAATTTCATTTTTATATTTTTTATATTTAAGTGATAAATTTAGAGTCTTGGAAAAAGTCAAGGAAATTATCCAAATTGTGGAATCTGGAATTGTAGTAAATGCTTAGAATTAAGTAGAATTTATATGTAATTGTAGGCGTGGCATATGTATTCTAAATTATATATCTATCAATTATTAAAATTGTCATGTAAGCTTGTTATTTTATTCTAAAGAAATCTTCTTAAAATTAGAATTTATTTGTTTAATATTTTTTTTTTTTAATTTTACTAAAAATAAAATATTAAGTTTCTAGAACCATATTTAGATCATCCACCTATGTATGTTTTAATAATAACTGTTTTCGGCTGAAGAGTACAAAGCATTGAAATTATTGGGTAAAACGTATATTTCTTCAGGACGACCATTGAAAAAGTAGGGACGTTTAAGAGCTGTTAGTTTTGAGTCTTGTGATGACGAAGGAGGTGCTGGTAGATTCAATGCTGGTGATGATGATGAGGACGAAGAAGCACCATAATTTGAAGAAGAAGTTGAAGGCGATTGTTGACTAAAATATGAATTTGTTGCAAGTGCTGGTGGTCTGTAGTGATTTGGTGGTGGTGGTGGGGGGCGAGTATTAAAACTGGAAGGTATATTGGCAAATTGTAAATGATTTTGCATTTCATTGGTAGGTGGAGCACCACTCATTTGATAGATATTACTGGGTTTACCATTGGCCAAGAAATTAATGGGAACATTGAATATTGAGGAGTATGATGGAAAAGGTGGTAACGATTGATAAGGAAACATAGTAGGATAGCCAGGGATACCGGCATTAGGAGTTCCTAAGCCTAAGCTAGGTAAAAACATATAAGGAGTTGGAGGTAAACGTACATAATAAATGGGAGAATTACGCGAATAAGAAGTTAAATGTTGGTTGGATGCTGGTCGTCTTGAGGTTGCTGCCCCGCGAGACATGGAATCTTCATAATCATCGGTTATGTGGGGTGCCATCGGCGAAAAGCTGGGATAAAACATTTCTGGAGGCATTAGTAAAGGATAGGGTACATAAACCGGTTGGGGATAAGTCATTATGGGCAAAAAACGTGGTGTTACCGGGTAAGGGCTAGTAAAGGTTTCGAAAGGATTAAACATATTGGCTAATACACCAGATATTGCAGGAGCGGAAACGTAGGGTCTATCATAAAAATTCCATGGATACGGTACATTATTTGCGGTGGATGGAGATGATAAAATTGGTGGCGGTGGGGGTGCAGCCACTGTCTGGCCATGATTTGTATTGGCTTGAGCTTCTCTTTTAAATTCATTGAGAATTTGATAAGAGTCATCGTCTGCTTGAAAATGTTTTAAGACTTCTTGCATAGCAGCAGTCTCCTTGTCATTAACAACATACTGAGTGGCTGGAGGCGCATAGCTTAATGATGAACCAGATGATGAGGATAATGCTTGTGTAGCATCATGTATAGCGTTGTCGCTATTGTCATTATTGGATGGGTGTGCCGCTATTGCAGGTTGCACAGATTGATGTTGTGACGGAATATTGCGATGATGTTGCGTTTGCGTACGTACATGTAGTGAATGCTGTTGCGGCGACTGATGCTGCTGTTGCTGTTGGTGTTGCGTTGACGTTGCTGCTGTTGATTCTTGTGTCAGCGTCTGTTGTTGTTTACTTTTCAGTTGAGCTATATTTACGGCTGCACTTGTTAACATCACATTATACTGGACCAGTAATAAAGCCACTAATAACTGGGCATATGTAAAATTTTTAAGCCACATTATAGATATTGTTTTATAACGTTTAGCCGATTTAATGATTGCTAAATGCAAAATAAATTATAGATTAAAAAACAAAGGAAAACGAAAAATATATCGCATTTATTTCTAAATGAATGTAGTCTGATTGTTTGTAGAATTTATTGAATTTTTATTATTTCCTTTTGTTAACATTTTTCATATGCAATTCGTATATTTTTTATGGATTTTCTTATGAACTTTTGGCACATTTACCTGATTATTGATTGTTATCTAATTTTTATTCTTCTTTTTTATTTGATTCAAACACTGTGTGTCAATTTGCAAATTTTATGGACGTGCAACAACTGTCAATAAGAATCAATCGATGCAACTGCCGATCATTATATAAACGGATGATGTAATAAAAAATTAATAAAAGAGAGACTTTAATTATTACGTGAAATGTAGTGTTTACAAAACTGTAATTTAGTTTTTAAAAGAGGTGCTTGACGTTTTTAGATTTCTGCTGTATGCATTTCTTTTTTTTATTAAGCTTATGACTGAATTGTGCTGAAAGATGGCATAACAGCGAAAGAGGCTTAGGTTAGGTTAGGTTTGCTGGAGAGTTATATGTGGTAGCTTTCTGATTGGGCAGCTGGAGTTCATAATTGCTACTTGACCGACAAGATATTAAATGCCTTTGAAGCTGAATATATCCGTTCTAATTATGCAAATAGTAATCCACTCCGAATCTAACAAACACTTTTTTATCGTTATATATTCATTAGATTATAACATTTTTAAGAAAAGAATACTTGATTTATCTAATTAACCAAAATTAAATTAAATTACTATTTCGGGCAAATTTGTGCATTTATAATAATAATAGTATGATAAATGATAAATTACTATTTCGGGCAAATTTGTGCATTTATAATAATAATAGTATGATAACTTTTTACGAACAATTCTACATATATATATACATGTATATATATATATATATATATATATATATATATATATATATATATATATATATATATATATGTAGAATATATATATATATATATATATATATATATGTAGAATATATATATATATATATATATAGACATATATTTTTTGTTAGGCCGTCATCTATCCTGGATATTTTGTCTGAGATTTTGGAAGTACATTCATCATTGCAATTACCACCAAGAGGCTTAGGCTGATCTATATGTGGTCTATATGTAGTCTAAAAGTTTTTTAAACTCTTTTTGAATTCTTTTTTAATTATCTTTAAAGCTACTTAAACGAAATATATATCAATTAAAAGGTCTGTCCGGTTTTTTATCCGTATCGCAAACTTTTGGAGGTGTTTCAAAAATTGTAAACACAGATTCTTGTTGTACTCGATAGCGCCTATCAGAAAAATAGCATCACATCCCAGGCGTTTATTTGTCGCACCGTGTTATTTACTTGCATAAAACAAAACAAAACAAAAGAAAATTTCGAATAAAGTAGGTTTAAAATTTCAAAAAAAAAAAAAAAAATATATATATATATATATATATATATATATATATATATATATATATATATATATATATATATATATATTCTGGTGCCAGCGATGGGCAGAACAAAATTACTATCGCTGGATACTAGAAAAATACGCTAGCGTACCTTTGTCAGGAAAAGATTCAAGATTCGAAAAATGAAATTTTGATTCTTTTAATAAGAAAAAATGCATTTTTTTAAATTGGTCTTACAGCCGTCGTATTATTTGAATTCATGAAGCTTAAATTAGAGTTAGTACAACGACACATATATACATATATCTAAACGTAAAAAAACCTAATAATAAAATTGATGGCATTTATATTTGATAACCGTTTAAAGTTAATGGAGTAAAAGTAAAATTGTATAAATATTTGTTTTTAGTTTGAAGTTTGTACTTTGAGGAACTGCCCTTTGTCTAACGCTAAATAATAAAAAAAAAAAAAAAATAAATTCAGTTCAACTAAGAAAAGTGTAAGCTATTAAGCCCCATAAAAATTTTTCACAATTCTCGTTTTTAAAAATGGACTGTTTTTTTAAATTTGTTCGGGCTGCCCCAACGTGCATTGTAGCTAAACAATATGAGTAAAAAGGCTTAGTTACTAGGACTTATTTTAGATAGGAAGCTATCCTGGAAGCCTAATATACTCAATAGGGTAAAAAGTGGTCTCTAATCTTGCAACAAAGTGTTGCCGAAGAGAATGGGGTCTAAAGCCCAAGATGACTGACTGCATTTACATAACTGTGGTCAAACTTATATTGATCTACGGAAGCCTTTTTTGGTGAGAGTCCACTGGTGAGATCCACTTGCACTATCATTACGGGCGCTATTGGCAGACCAACATCTTTTTCCACTGAACCTATTCTCTAAGGGTTCAGCTGATAGCACGAGTCGGCGCCTATGGGCGACTGAACAATGACACAGATCGGATGTGAATCACTTGAAGATTTTTACAAAATTGGGATTTTTGATAACATTGACTAGATAATATCGCACTATGACTTCTCAAGGTAGTACAAGGCAACGATTTCGGACAGAATGGCTCTAATATAGATGATGAAGGTATATTTTCAGAGTCGTCGAATATATATAGTTTATTCGATAAAGCCACCAGACCATTGTACCATCTTTCAGGGGGAATTATCGGCCATGAGAAATGTTTTGATGATTATTGGAAAAGAAACTGTCTCCAAGAAAGATTTGTGGATACCTTAGGATAGCCAAGCAGCTGTGAAAGCTCTGGGATCACACAAGATTATCTCGAGAACAGTTATGGACTGCCACAATCTCTCAATGAGATGCTTGGGCAGTACAACATTAATATTATTTGGGTACAGGATATCAGTAATGTTCCGGCGAATTGTGGCTAATTAACTGGCCAGGCTTGGCACATATTAATTTTCGTATAGGCAGCTTTGAATAGCTCAGAAAAACTGGCCATATCTGCATTAAAGGAGCACAAGTGATCTGCTCAACCTCCAAAACACTCAGCGTCGTTGTTGGAGCCATTACTGGGTATTTTATACTGGGCACTCATGGCAGGCGCCTAGGAGTCGGACATCTGACCAATGACTTCTGCTGAAGTTGCAGGGACGAAAAGGAAACGTTTTCCTACCAACTGGGCACATTACCGGCGTATTTTAGTAAAAGAAGACGGGTTTCTACCAAGCGACTAGGGTTACTGAACTGTCGGAAACGGTTGTTGGGAAAGTTTTAAGCTTTATTATGAGCTTTGGGTAGTTTCAGGCTTAGGGGCATGGTTCAGTGTGGTATCGCGTCCTTCCTAATGGGAACACCAACCTCTACCTACCTAACTATGGTTTTAAAATTTTATTGATATAATTCTTAATTGTATTTTTTATTTTGCAATAAATATACATATGTCATCATCAATGACATTTGTTGCAGCAGAAATAGTCTCAATGCACATTTCTAGATAAATCACGCAAAGTCTGATTAAAAATGCTTGTTTTGACAAAGGTACAGTATGCGAATTTATATATCGTAAAACTTAAGTATGTATTTTTGAAAATTTTTTGTTAAACCCTAAAGGCCCGATTACTCTTAAGTAAATCTTGCGGACACGTAAACGTTACGGACGATTTCAATCGTTGATAGTTACTAAAAATACGTAAATTGTTTTGAAGTGTCTTATTTATTTATATATATATTTTTTTTTTTTTTGTAATAAAATATAAAATTTGTTATAATTTATAGCAATGATTCCAAAAAAAGGCTTTTTATAAATTTAAGCTTTTTTTCAAAACAAAATTAAATTTTTTTGACAGGTTACGGAAAGAAATTTAATGTTTTTAAATTTATCCGCAACGCAACATTACGTTTACGTAAGAGTATCTATTTACAGATAAACTAGGTAAGGAGAACGGAATAGCTGATCCGTAGCGTATACGTTTAAGTAATAGTAACCAGGCCTTAACAAATTCTCCCTTAGAAAAAGTAAATCGAAATAAATCGCAATAAGGTAGGTAGAAAAGGCGATTCTTGCGCCACCCAACCAACCATAAGGAGGTAGGTACATTGTGGAATAGTTTTTAAAATGTAAAACATCAACACATCAACACATCGATACTACAAACATTTTTTATGTTGTATTTATTGCAACATAAATTCACAGTTTTTATGTTGTAATATGTTTTTTTTTTTGGTTTATATAAGCACCTATCACTATAAAGAGTTTTTTTACTTTAATAAACGTTAAAAAATTTTTATCAAACAATTAATCACTCAATTGTCACATTGTTGGCAACTGATGCGTATTTTCTTTTCAAATTTTTAAATGCCATAGAAACAAAGAAGCGACCAGTTACAGACACACGATTGCTTTAGATATGAAAGTGAAATTTTTTTAAATATATATTTTCCTCACACTTTATAATATATGTATATTTACACTTTTCGTTTCTTTTTTTCAACTTTAACAAATATAAAAAATTAAAAATATACGATTGCATATGATAAATTTTAACGCACATAAAAATACCATTTATTTTGCCAAATGATTTTGTTTTAAGGAAAACTTACTCTTACTCCTTGATTACTATACGAAAAGTTATTTCAGTTATATTCTCGTACAATATTCTTTGTCTTTGCGTACTATTACACTGTTTACACTCTTTGACAGATCAATTTCAAATAACTTTATATCGTATATGTTACAATTCTTTTTATAGCGAATTTGAGTTCCACAACTTTATCATTTTCTTGTCGTGTTTGCTCTTCTTTAAGACAAATAATAAAAAATATCAGTAAATTTTTCTATTTCTCTAAAAGATCTTTAACCACGGAATACTACACAACTTTAAGAAAATACAATAGACAAAAAGGTAGTACAATCGATGATCATGTAATAGTAGTTGCAAGGAGAGCAAACTACGCATACTTTTGCATTTTACTGGTACAAGTATTTGTTTATGAGCAGAACTACTTTTATCAAAATTAGTGTTTGGTGGCGATGATTAAAAGGCGACTCTCTAATAATTCAATACAGCAGCCAGGCAGGCACTTGAAACGGAAACAGTAGCAATAGGGCATGTCACGAATAAAGCAAAGTGATGAGTATCGAAAGAACCCTTAAAGCCAAATGTGATAAGTAGTAAATAATAGAGATCCGATACAAGTGTTTACATTATTTAAAAACAACAAAAAAAAAAAAAAAAATTCGTAAAAAAATATGAAACTAAGCTTACATTGTGGCATAAGTACACACTATGCGAAAAAAAAATTTTTTATATTCCTAGAAAATTTTAAGATTTTTGTAAAAACGTCAGAGCAAAATACAGTAATAGCCTTATAATTACTTCGAAAAAATTCAAAGATTTTTGAGTAACGATTAAGAGGAAATCAGGAGAATACGTATACATTTCTTAAGAAGTAATTATCCCAACTTATGTAATTATGTATAGTAAAGAAGTTATTGCAGAGGTTGCAGTTTTCTGCAAAATAAGCAGTTTGAAAAATAACACGGTGTGATAAAAAAAATACCTGGTAAATGATATTATTTTTCTGATAGGCACTGCCAAGCAGAACAAGAATCTGTTTTTGAAATTTTCGAAACACCTCAAAAATCTCGAGATACGGGTAAAAAACCGGTTTTTCGGTCCTTCACGCACTCATAAGCTAATAACTTAGCTGAATATTACCCAATTTTAATTTTTTTTTCGGATTTCGAAAGAAGAGATTCATACATGCCTTTAAATGATATATAATATATGTTGTTTAAGTAGCCTTGCAGAATCTTAAGCAAACATGGTTTTCATCCAATTTTTATCACAAAATTTTAAACTTTTTTTTAAAATACAGTATCAAAGTAATAAAAAAACCTAAGTCCGAAAACCCGGATTTTATCCGTAACTCGAGATTTTGGAGGTGTTTTGAAAACTTCAAAAACAGATCCTTATTCTACTCGACAGCGCCTATCAGAAAAGTAGTAACATTTCCCAGGTATTTCAACTTCATTCATTTTTGTGCACTGTGGAATTTAACGGAAAATGTATGCCTATTTATTATTTTGGAATGAAAGAACGAAACTTTTATAAAAGAATCCGCATATGTACAGTTTTGTATGTTTAGCTAAAATGGAGAGGAATTTATATTTTTTAATATTCTTTTTAGATATATTTATTAAGTAATTATCTAAAAAATTTGAGAAGTTTATGCTACAACGTTTTTTTTTAGTAATTCGCTCTCTCATTCATAATACAACCCACCATCATGAGATTAATTACATAAATTTCCATACAAAATTTTGAGAGAGCATCACTCAGATTGTAAGGAATTATATTTTTATTACCCTGTGTATTACTTTAAAATCAGTGTCATCTCTATATTTATAAAACTTAGATCATATGAGTTTCGCATGCTTTTAAGCTCTTAATTTAAATGTCTTTCTACAGATTTAACATTGCTATTATTAAATTTACCTTCCTAAAGTATGCTGTCAAGTACAAAAAATAAAATAAATAAAACAAAGATAACAAATAAAACAATGGTCGCTCGTTGCATTGACTTCATGTGCTAGCAGTTAAAAGGCGCTGTGCGAACGAGAGATTCCAACAAATTCAAATTCCAATACAAACAAAGAACGAGGTAATCCGAAGCCCTTGTAAACATAGCATTAGTTCCACTCGTTCATTCCATAGCATTATTATATTCGTTGACATAGTTCCAACATGTCATTTCCTTTCTATTGTCCAAAAATTATTTATTGAACTGGCATTAGGGCTTTACGCTGGCCATAATTTGGGAGAATGTCTGAATGCATTAAAAGCACCACAAAAAAATAAATATAGCATTAAAAAGAGCATTGAAATACAAAAATTCCTCTTCATTTGAGCGAAACGTGCAAAACTGAGCATATGCGGATTCATTTATAAAATTGACTTTTCTTTCATTTTAGAATTTTAAATCAATAATTTTTGTTAACGCTTTTTCTAAATAACTTAACAATTAATAAATCTGCGAAGTTTTGTTTCATTCGATTGTGTATTTATATTTTTACAGAAACCTTAATTAAACGAGAGAAATTTAAGGAAAATATCTATTACGCGAAAAAATGTTCAAGGTAATTAAGCGAAAGTTAATTAGCCGTTGGGTTTTATTAGAAATTGAGTCTAATGAGTGTGAAAGGCAATTAAGTGTGGGGTAATTAAACGGGTTATACTGTAAATTTAAGATGCAGAAAATGTGTACCCCTCCTCTAGTATTATTCTTTTCCATATCGCCTACAAAGAAAAACTTTCTAGCGTGCCTTCCACCAATAGGAACTTCTGAATTTCAACAGTTGATAGTGACTACATTGTTAAATCATAATGGACAACAGGTGCAAACGATAAAAATGTTTTATTAAAATGGGCGTTTTGTTTCGGCAATGTAACGCTCGCTTTGTTCACTTTAAGGTCGCCAGTGTGGTGGATTAAATTGAATCCACTGGTCCAATAAATAAGTAGGCAGTTCATGTTACGCGGCTTACAAGAACTTTGCCTTTCGCAGACCACAACTTGACGAATTTTACGTTATGACTTAGGCCTGCACCCGCACAACTAACCCAGGATCTAAAACAAACGAACGTAGACAACGAAGTGTGCTAACTGAACAGGACAGTTCAGCTACATTGTACATTCTGCAAGAGCAATTTATAGGCATGATTATATTACGCGAAGGTGATGTAAACTGGATTCCAAGAACGTGCGATTTTACCGCTTTAGATTTTTTATTGTGGTATTTCCCTAACCACAGATGTATACGAATTACCAACAAACCACTATTGGTCCAATTCAGTCTAAGTTATGAGTTAGTCATAAAGGTTGCTTATAAATGAATTGAATATAATTGGTTTTTGTAAGACAGGTATGGCATTTACAGACCGATTTTCACAAAATTCAAACAAATAAAACGTCATAAAAAATCTATTTTCAGTTTCATAAAAATTTTCAAAAATGTTCAATAATTTTCTATTGTAACAAAGTTAATTTCGAAATATCTGGGGGTAATCCTGAACTCCAGCTTTCCTTTCTCCAAAATACGCGGCAAGGGCGAATGTTGCGCTGTACACTTGTCGTGTTTCCGTTGGAAAGTCCTGTGGTCTAAATCCTAGGAATTCCATTTGGATATTTAACACGGTGGTCAAGCCTATACTTGGTTGCGGTTGTATGTATGCGATATGGTGAGGTTGTATGGTGGAGGTCTCTTGAGAAATCCACATATTGCAGGATCTTTTATAGCGTTCTGCGGAGTGCAGCACTGATGGTTACAAGTGCGCTCAGGTCCACTCCTTCGAGAGCATTATTTGCACTACTGAACTGGCTTCCATTGGACCTGATGGCTAGGCGGACGGCAGGTATGTTTGCGATAAGGTTGAAGATGGCAGGGGCATGGTCGGACAGGATCTACGGGCATGCGGCCATCTTTAGGTATTTGGATACAATCTCTGATGGAATAGATTACTGCACGCACAAACCCTTCCTTCTCCGTGTGCATCTCACCAGAGCCGGTAATTAGACCCGGTTATGTTGAGGTATACACGGATGGATCAAAATCCTCAGAGGGGGTTTGGGGCGATATCTTTATTCCTGTATACGGGGTGAGAGAATTTTTTAAACTGCCAGACCACTGCAATATCTTACAGGCGGAGGTTTCGGCGATAAAGAGGGAAGCGGACTGGTTGATGTACCACAGGGTATATGATTGTGATACCCGAATGATATAGATGGTCAGGCTGCGATCAGTGCGCTCTTCGGTGTCTACTCGACATCGCGACTGGTGTGTGAATGCCGGGCATCTCTGAACGAGATGGCGAGACATTCAGACCTGGAGATTATCTGGATAAGGGGTCACCCGGACAACTGGGGGAACTGTGTGGCAGACGAACTTGCGAGGTTGGGCTGGCTCTCTTCTCAAAAATGAGGTTATTGACCACTTAGTTTAGATGCCGCTCTCCTCTTGCAGTCTTATGGTCCTGCGGTACATGTTGGGCAGGGCACAGCTACGGTGGGATGAAGAACCCACGTGCTCTGTATCAAGACGAATCTGGCCCCTGTATGATCGGGCTCGCTCGGAGTCTATTATGGGGATGCCGCGACATAGGCTACGAATTCTTGTGGCTGTGATTACTGGGTACTGGGTGGCTGGTGCGCACACTAGGAGATCCAGGTCTTTCCGGATATTAGGACTACTTTCCTTGGCAGTCCGTTTCTGGATGCCTTGTCGGATCTGGCTGATGTGAATAGCAGCAGGGTCTCTTCTTTTGTGCAAGCGTCTGGTTGGTTCGGTTCGAACCGGGATGCGAACATGTAGGTTTGTATTTTCTGGATTACTGATATGGGTATCACAGTGGGATCAATATTGGATCCAAATGGGCTGGACCGTTGTCTGACTACCCGTCATAACTAACTAACTAACTAATTTCAAAGTGGGTCACCTTTGTTTTTTTTACCACCAATGTATATCAATATAGGGTATGAAAAAGTTAACAAGCCTGTGATACTTCTGATATGATTATGGCTTAATCAGTTAATATTTAAGCAAAAAAAGAAATAAACTAAGACTTAATCTCAATGAACAATATCCTGTATTTGAATATTTTCACTTAAACATCCTTTCGTGTTTAGAAAGCAATTAAGGAAATGTATGCGTAATGAAACACCCAGAAATTAACTTTACGCATTAAATCTTTATTCAAAAGGCATTGCATATGCCTATGCATATTGAAGTTATTTTATAAAAAAAAGAAGCATTAAAGGGGAACTTCGTACAAAAGTAAAACTGTATATTATTAAGTACTGGTATGAAAGTACTGTATCAATTTATAGCCGTAATAACGGTTTGTTGAATAATGACATTTCAAGTTGCTACATTAAGAGGGACAGTTAAGGAAAGTTGTTTGTGAATATTTCATGATAAGGAAAAAGTAAGTCTTTAAACAAATGAAACAATCCATCCTGGCAATTATATTTTGATTCTGTAGCACACGCAAAGGTAGGGATTATCACACTATAAAAAGGCATATAAATTTTGTTTAATAAAAAAAAGGTTTTCATTAAATTCTATTTTTGAATTTCCACTATCGAGCGCCGTGTCAAAAATTTTTTTTTATTAATTTCAATATTTTGGAAGAAGTTTTATTCTAATGCAATGCGGATTTAGTGCTAACATTCCAAACAGAATTAAATCGACGGGTAAATTTTATGCTTTTCCATGGCTGCAGGTAGCGAAAGGCAGCACTTAAAGTGTTAACTCTAATCATTGCTTACTGCAAAGAATTAAACCAGATAAAAGAATTAGCTTTTGGCAAACACAACTGACAGGTATATAATATGGCCCTATAATCCCCTAACGATTGTTAAAATAATTAATAATGTTTAAAACCTATGATTAAAACACACATTTGCTTTAATTTATGCACAAACACGTGTTTATCCAATATTAACATTACTGCAGTGTTGCTATAAAATAAAATAAAATTGATTATAAAAGTTAGTATATAGCAAATCTGTGGAGTCTAAGGCTTCGAATATGATCGCTCTTTTACATGTGGATCATTACATTTAAGAGGAAAAACAAGAAAACTTAGGTTGCTAAAAAGTGGCCTTGTGTATTAAATGGGTAATAACTGGCATTAACTTGAGCCATGCCCGGCTGTCCAACTGCGGCAATTATGGCCATAATTGGGATTCAGGACTAGAACTGGGGGTTTTAGAAGATGTTCCGGATCGAATAGTTATGTTCGGTGTGAGGTCATATTCCTTGGTCTCGGTCAAAGAGTTTCGGCGTCTGGTTTTGATCCCAGGAGCTTGAAGTGGCTTATGGACAGATAGAAGACTGATACGAGTGTAGTGGTGGGGATCTTTGGACCTAAGACAAAGATCACTGCAAATGGCCAAGTGTCTTTCAGACTTAAATTCAAGTAAGCTCAACGCGTGCTGGAATAAACCTATCAGAGGTGCGCACATAACTATGTATTTGGATAATCAGGCCGCACTAAGAGCACTGACATTATGTTCAATGAGATTGCGGCTTGCTGGGTAGTGGCTTGACTATCTTCGACGACTCTGTGCGGCGAACAGGGTTGCGCTTTGCTGTGTCACGTGCCATTCTAGAATCGCTAGCAATGAAATTGCTAACGGACAGGCGAGAGCAGTGTTCGAAAAGCGCTTTATTGGTCCAGAACACTTTTGTTCAGGTTGAGAACAGGTGGAAACACTCTCTCATGGTCGCATATTGTGAGGGATGGGACAGGCCAAACGGCCGCTAGATCCTTTCTCCTATGTAGAAGGGCTGTATGGTTTTACAGGGTAGACGTTGGTAGGATAGTGGATTTCCTATCGGTACACTACAACTAGAGATATCATCTTAATAGGTTACATTTTCTGCATTAGACGAGTGCCGGCCATGTTTGGATGAGGATGAATACATGGTGCACATTTTGTCCAACTGGAGATAATTGAGTAGAATAGCATTAGTGAACGATTGTGAGTAACTGGGCATCATCTACAATCATCACTGATGATTGTGTGGTGGTGATCATATGGGTCATCTTTCGTAATTATAATAGAACACAAAATATATTTTACTAGTGATGATAATGCACTGAGGTTCTATATAAACAGTCGCATGTTCTTTTTAGAAAAACCGTCGTATTGTGTATGCTTTCGAACGATATCAAAGAAATCTTAGGAAACAAAAAGAAAAATTCTTGAATTTTTATTAAGCTAAAATTGCAAACTATATTTTGATGCCATTAAAAAGTAGTATGGCCAAATTGAGCGCTAATAGCTTTGACTTAAGTTAATTATATGATCGTAGTTTATGTCTTTATGTCATAAACAATAATTGGTTATACAGGAATATTTCTTTAAATGTACGGTATTCAAATGTTTACTTCTACATCACCAGTTACAACCTTTTCTTTGCTAGCTCTTCTTATTGACTGATGGCATGTATACATTAGGATGATCTTTAAGTAAGAGACGTCATCATAATTATTACACAAGAAATTTAAAGGTAGCAAATGATACAAAAAAACAAGTAACATCTGTTATCATCACCCCGAGAAGAGAAAAGAAACAATAAATGAATAACCACACACCTTAATCTAATCAAATCAGTATTATTAGATCAGTTTCAAATAATTTATCATGTAGTTTTGCATGTATAACGACAACAGGCATTACATTTAATTGTCTCTGGTGCAAATGTTTAATGCAGATAATTTAGAAATTGTCTCTTTTACAAATTAGAAATGACAATGTAAAGCAGACGATATTACAAAAATACCAGAAAAAATTCTGTAAGAATGAGTAGAAATTCTAAAAAACTCGTGTGGATTGAAAGATACACGACTCTTGATTATGTTTAATTTAACGCCATTTCTTTATCACAATTTTAACACACACTAAAATAAAAGAAATTGAGCATTCCCTGAGAGAACAACAGAAATTCCCTAAGAGAAAAAACAAAACGAATAAAAATATAAAACAAACATAGTATTTATGTCTGTTTGTCTTACTAATTTTTACGCAGGCCTTTTTTTACAAGACCAGATATTTCTTTCTCTTTCCCTTTAATAACTATGTCGAGCCTTACACCCGAGAAAAAAATAAGTAAGTTTTATATTTGTTGAATAATAATAACTATGGATTGATTAACACTCTAAAGTAAAAATGACGAATTGACACACTCAAAATTACATACTTTAAAAAAAAAAAAAATAATAATAATAATAAGTCTTCAAAAAGTGCGATTATCCACAAACCACAACAACAGCCGTTGAAGCCAACATTATACATGCTATCGATTAAATTCAGTCTGATTGATGCGCCAGAGTTATGAAAAATTTTAAATTTTGAGTGCGCACCACCCATTTTGTTTTTTTGTTTTAAATATATGTGGGCGGTTGGCGTGTTCGTACTACTACGTACTGCACTATGCGACGGTCAGTGCATTTATTCTGTTAGAGGACTTCCTTGTTCTGAATTGATGGCAGATACGCTTATTAAAGAATTAGATATACTATCTGGATCAAACACCCCCGTTAGGCGGTCCGATCGTTCCAATTTGAGTTTTTTTTTCTTTTGTTAAGTTGGTACATCTGTTCTTGATATTCCCGCTAAATTATAGCTTGACATTTGCAAAAGCTACGTAGCCAAGAGTACATCTATCTCTATGTGTGTTGGCGATTTTTATAATTTGAGAAACGGTTGCGGAAACGCGTTTCCCCGTAATGGTTTTTTAGCTCGATTGAACAGAAAGAAGTCACAAGGAGCCAAATCAGGTTAATTCAGTGGCTGTTGGATGGTATTTGTTGCATTTTTTGTCAAAAAATTTCGAATAATGTGCGACGATGCGTTATTTTGCGCAAAATGGATGAGTTTTCTGCCCACAATTCTGGTCTCTTTCGGCGAATTGCTTCACGCAAATATCTCATAACGCCTAAATAATACTCTTTGTTTACTTTCTGGTCTTCTGGCATGATGCATGATGTACTCATAAGACCACGTCTCGTCTCCAGCAATGATCGTTTTGATGAATGTGGGATCGGATTCAGCCTCAAAAAAAAAAAAAATGTCTTTTGCTACCACAACACGGTCAAAATTCTGAAAAATCGACAACACTCATAGAGATAGATGTACTTTTGGCTGCGTAGCTTTAACAAATGTCAAGCTACGATGCTAAGATTTAGCGGGTATATCAACAACAGATGTACCGACCAAAAAAAAAAAAAAATCGGAACGATGGGACCGCCACACGAGGGTTATTCCGGAAACTTTTTGATCAAGATAGTATGTAACTGGTAAGATAGGTCGGGTAATTTATGGACAGATTTTCTCAAAATTCGAACGTATAAAACGTTATAAAAACGAAACTTGTCATTATTTTCAGTTTAATTTAATCAAAATAAAAAATTTTTATAAAAAATTTAATTTCAAATTGTAAGTAATTATTTTAATTCCCTGCTGAAAGTATTGTTTAGTAAGAACAGTATTTGAAGTTTTATTTTACTTGTATTTTTCATTGAGTGTAAGAAAACAACTTCTCAGCTTATGTTCGTTAATATTTATTTGTTTTTCCTTCAGCATGATCAGTTAACGCAGTGTAACTATTACGATAGTTGGATATTGGCCATTTGACCAGTTTTATCTAATTAGCCTTGGTATGTCCTTGTGCACGTAAAATGTATAAACAAAGTACACTACCTGGCTAAATAACTCTACAGTTAGTGATCTAAAAATAGACAAATTTTTACTCATTCACTTACTTATATACAAAGGAATTTGGGAATGCAGTTTTGTTTACATTTTTCCTTTTTACGGATAAGTGATCGCATTGTCAGGAATTTTTTCTTTACCGGGTCCATTTGTATGTGCTTATAAATTGTATTTTTATAGCTGTATATGTGGTATTTTAGAGATTATTTGTTAAACAAGTTTGAAGAGCTAAAATTAAAACACTTTGATACATTAGATTGAGCTAATCCGTAAACAAATAAGTACATAAATGATTAGTTTCCATATTTAGTTGCTCATATCATATTAGTTTATTTAAATATTTAAATTTAATTAAAAGGGAATAATTCTATTTGTCTATATAGACTTAAGACAGATACTCTAAACCACAATATGTATATACACGACAGCTACAAAGTGACAATACCTAATAATAAAATTTCTTGAAAAGAAAAAAAGTACCAAAATAAGTAACTTGAAACATAAAAGAATAACAATTTGATTTTCAAATCAATACTACATTGAATTTAGGTCAACACCTATACATGAACTAAACTTCAACTGAAATTTTTCTATTCGTATCTCAAATGAAGTTTTTTGATGTCTATGATAGGTACCTTTTTAATGAATTCAATTGTTCTTTAAGAATACATGCTCATATAATTATCATTTATTAACAGATTAATAAGACTTTAAACTGGTAGACAATAGAATAATTGAATGAATGATATCGTCATTCGATAGAAATTAAATTGAACCACTTTTGTTCTTTTTAGAGACGGAAACAATTTAATAACTATTAGAAAATGTTGCTAGCAACATGTTGAAGTTGAAAATATGTTGCTAAAGAGAAACTACCTTTTAAGTCGACTCTCAGCAACAAGACGAGGTGGCCGAGTGGTTAAGGCGTTGGACTGCTAATCCAATGTGCTCTGCACGCGTGGGTTCGAATCCCATCCTCGTCGGTGGCTTTTCTCCTTTTTAAATTAAATTATTTTTTCTCTGTTCTGCAAAAATTATACATTTAAGTTTACACAATCCATTTTGGGTTATATGTTCTGAAAAATTATAACTTTAGAAATTTGGCGTTTTGAAACCGCTAGAGAACACTAAGGAATCTGGTCTATATTATTAAAACTTCCTTAAAGAGAATTTAAAATTATTTATTTAAATGAGGTCTATGGATTACATTTCCTTACAAACTAAAGTAAAAAAAAATATAGAAAATTCAAAAACATTAATTCATATATAAAATAATTTTTCTCTTTACAACTTTAATAGAATCACAGAAATCAATTAGGTGATAAAAATTATTAAATTTCAAGCATATCTGACGAAAGGAGTCGTTGTTCGCATAGACTGATCGATAATACTTCAATACTTTATACAGAATTTAAATGTAATGTTATATTATAACTTTAGAAATTTGGCGTTTGGAAACCGCTAGAGTACACTAAGGAATCTGGTCTACATTATTAAAACTTCCTTAAAGAGAATTTAAAATTATACAGAATTTATATGTAATGTTTTTTAATTAACATATTTACTGAATTGTTTATTTACCAACTGGTGCATTATGCAAATAGCTGATCAAATTGATATTAGAAAAAAATGTTAATTGTTAACTACATTATCTGGTTATCTCTTCAGTAACTTTTGATATTAATCGTCCATGTGTTAAAACTCACATATCGCAAGAAATTGCGACTACGATTTGTAGTCACAAAATTGGTGGGCTGAAAATCGCTACCACAAGAAATTTTGTTATTTCAACTCGCAAGCAAGGAATGAAATGAACTTGCCTACATTGTAATAACTGGGTGTCAACCATTAGAAAAGAAAGCATATAATCAAAATTTAATGTGTTTTTATTTATTTAAAAAAATGCATTATTTTGACCAATTTTAATAAAAAATTTACAATTGAAAAATATCCTTTTTTATTTGATCGCTGTGTTACGTTCGTTTACTTTAAAATTGTTAATATTTAAATGCACAGATGTTCCCATACAAAAAACAAACGTTACCAGACTTTGCATATTTTTCTTATTCAACAAAACGCGCTATCTTCAGCACATGAAAATATGAGGTTTGTGATTTCAAACTCACAAGTGATTTACAAATTTTGTGTTTTTCAGCACATGGGCGAATATTTTCAATTGCAAAGTGTACATATTTACAAATATTTAAACGTAAAAATATACCATTAATAAAAGTTCAAAAATAATTGAAATCCTGTAAAAGTACCTTTAAACATTTACAAGAGGTAAAAAATCATTAAGAACCAATTCTAAGCCGACAACTCGTGATGAAAACCATCAATTATTCGCATTTATGTATATGTAACATCTCTAAATGAAAAGAATCATTTGCTGTCAATACTTTGATATCTTACAAATAAGATAAAGTGCAAAAAGGACTTCCGCTTGGTCTAGAATGTACAATTGATTAGAAGAATCCCTTCATATATTTTTTAAATTCACGCTTCTTTTATATGTAGTTTTTTAAACATCAATATGGCAATGCTAGTTGTAGGCATTTTTTAATTTAAAGTTTGTTTGTTTGTTTCTTATGTAATAAAACATGTTTCGAAAAATATCAAAACACCAGAAAACCGCGTGGTTTTCAAAACATATTTGTTTACGCTGGCTACCCTAGTGTTAAGTCTTCAATACTCTTTCTTATGTGTGTAATGTCATAATGTACATGTAAAAAACATGAAAGGAAGAACAAAAGGAATTTATTTTTACCCGGTCAACCCCCAAATTCAAAGGTACGTTTTATTTACCTCAGAATAATTTCTAATTCTATTTGTTTCTTTTTCTCTATTCATTTTCGGATTGAATATTTTATTTTTAAATCTACTCTTTCACCCCCACAATGTTGAAATTCGTTTTGCCTTTTTCAGACCGTAGGTGATTTAAAAACGCTGTGCGGTTCTAGTACTACAGACATCAACTATGTAGTTACATCATCTTCCTATGTAATGAAGTAATTTGATGTACATAAACGACAGATAATTTTTAATACAAAGTAAAAAATAAAAAAACAGAACTACTTTTAAGCGAGAAACGTTATGTTCAATTCCCTAATTACAGAAAGGAGACAATGAAGAAGAAATGACTGCTACGCAAAAAAGTACATAAGGAAATATAATACACTTGTCTGACTTACGTATCGTTACTTAGTTCATTACGCATTGTCATAATATATCTAGGGTGAGAAAACTACATTTGTAGTACTATTTAGTAAACACCAAACAAACAAATTGAATACGCAAAGCTACATACGTCTGCTTTCATCAAAAGCTATCACACAGCTGAATAAAATTGTTGTTTATTTGTTATTCCCTGTTGAATATTTTTGTTCGGGTGTAAACATAAAAGCAACCGATTAAACTTTTGCACTTCAGCGCCACTATGAATATACATATATATGAATTATATGATTGCCATAGTATATAAACCACATAAGAGAATGTTTTATGCTTCAAGGTTCTATTAGACGCGACTTAACGTAACGCTATAGCCATAACCGTAATCAGCTGTTCGTAACCTTATGGGCAACATTGTATTTGACTAGAGGACGCGCACTATAACGCCATTACAGTAACAGTAGTAATCAATTAAAATTGAATTTTTCGCTATAACCACAAACATCCGTTTGCAAGATAAATGTGTGCTGGGAACTCTTTTCTTACAATAAAGTAACACATCAACAACATTCTGGTTACAGCAGCAGTTAGAAAACAACAGTTCAGAAAATTATTTAAAGTGGTGAGATTAATGTGTATTATAAGGATAGTCTGGGTAATTTAAAAATCTAATAATTTATATCACTAGGCCAGAATACGCGACCGGTCACGTTAGATGCGATCGGTTAGAACCGTATAAGAATTACCTTGTATCTAATTTAATTCCATAAGTTGCTTTATTCATTTCTGACCTTGGAAGATTATAAGGGCTTTTTGTGAAATAAAATACATTTTTTGTTTTATTTTACTTTTATTACGTATCTCCCTACAGGGAAATTTTCTAACACTGCCTTTAGTTATTTGGTAATTACAAATGCATATTTTATCCATCGATAATACAGTTGTATAAATAACAATACATTTAAATTGAGACTCATTTACCAACGTCGCCACAGACGAGGTGGCCGAGTGGTTAAGGCGTTGGACTGCTAATCCAATGTGCTCTGCACGCGTGGGTTCGAATCCCATCCTCGTCGATTAATCTTTTCCAAATACTTTTTTTTTTATAAAAATATTAGAATTAGTTTAAATAAATATTTAATTAATGTAATTAAACTAAACAATTGGCAAACTAAACTAAAAAATTGGCAAAAAAAGGTAAATTAACAAAAGAAAAACCATCCGACGAGGATGGGATTCGAACCCACGCGTGCAGAGCACATTGGATTAGCAGTCCAACGCCTTAACCACTCGGCCACCTCGTCACATGTCATGCCGTGGCTTAAGTTTTTATTTGACTCTAAAAATGGTAAATCAATTGCACAATCAATTTTGAAAATTTTAATTTATCAATTCATTTTAATTTATTGATTAATGATTAACTATCTAACTACCTTTATCATAAAGATGTGTTATAAAAAACTCATTAGCTTTGATTAGTTGTTATGACTGGACGTTTGCTTAAATTGTCGTATATAAACCAACACAATTTTTAATGCTTTAACACGTTCTTTTTTAATTGTTTTAACATAATGATAATATAGAGCACGCCTGGGATAATAAGAAATTTATTGTGACTGTGCTAAAACTTGAGCTAAAAAGGATTTTATATGTCTTATCAAATATGAAACTATTTTATTTTTAATCGGTTTTTATTTTGACCAAACACTCATTTCGCAAAACTGTATTCTTAAAATTGATCATGAGTAGGGAAATGTAAAATTGAAATCAAATTTTGGACTATCTACATCATATTCAGATTGTTTAATTGTTAAAAATTAGCTTTCTGTGTATAGAGTATAGAAGTTAAATAATTGTAAACCTGTATCTCCTTCCCTTTTAAGGCTTAATTAGACGTTACTTAATATAACGCCATAACCGTAAACAACCAAACTCTATTGATCGGTTATGGCATTATGATATGTGACCACTAAGAGAATACATTGTGGTTCATAAGGTTGATTGATCGTTTGCAAATATGGTGTTACTGCAAGTCTCATCTAATTTACTCGGTTTTCATGATGAATATGATTGTAAAGTCTTATTCATAAAAATGTTTTTGATTTTTTAATTATTTTTTATGTTTTATTATGTACTAGCTAAAACCTGGCGTGTTTCGCTACCCCTACCCTCATTGTTCTCACAATTATTAACTCAGTTTTCATTTTGTATCCCTTTTTCCTTTACACCATGCGGTTCAAATCCAAACATTTAAGATAGTCTATAGTTCCTTCCAGAATGCTATCGCAGATTCTGCTTTTTAGCGATATACAACAATAAACAAACGTGCATTAATTTTTATATAGTACATGTAAATAGATAGTATGAATAAAAGGTGCCACGCTCACTTATCAATCTCGCCCAGTTATTAACTGATGATATGTATTGTCCACGACGTTGTTTGAACTAAATTTAGAAACTTATACTACTTCCATTCTCAAGGTATACAAAAACTATTATTTGCTACGCCCATTTATCAAATTCCGTTCATCTTTTACTGATGATTTGAACTAACCATGGAAACATTTAGGCCAAATTGAAGAACTTACACTTTAAGCGTTTTCAAGATATAAACAAATTTATATTTATCTGCCAATTCTGCCCACTTTTTTAATGTTTTTTATTGACTATGATGTCAATAGGATCAAATTAAGGAACTTACACTTTAACCGTTTTCAAGATATACAAAAAACAATATTTATTTTGTATGGAAGGTATGATACCCACTTGTTCGATTCCGTCATTTTTATTGACTACGAAGCTATTTGAGAATTTTGAGACTCTTATTGTTGCTATTTTGAGGATATAGCAAATAAATATATTTTTTGTATTGACATGGCACCGCTCAGTTGGAATTTTTGAAATTTATATAGCCTATAGTTCCTTCCACACATACGGAGAGGCGCTGTAAAAATTTCAAGAAAATCGGCTGTCTATAAAGCACAAAGAAACATACAGACAAACCAGGAATGCGAAAGTTAGTACAATTGTACTTTTTTGGCACTATTTGGAAGTCAAAAATACAATAGCACCCCAATGGTAAATTTAGCACTGTTTTAGACCGCTTATAGTAATTAAATAACAAACAGAAAAAATAAGCACATTGCATGATCTTTTTGTTATTTTCTTCCTTTTTTAAATTAAATAAGCAAAATTCCACAAAACTTAATTTTTTTTTTCAATATACATAAGTGTCATAACTCGAAATAATACTATTTAGGAGAAAGAAAACTATTGAATTACATATAATAAAATAGAACTTTCAAGTTGATGATGTACAAGAAGCAACATAAGTAAAATAAAAATAGACAACAGAAGACGTTGATGAAAAAAAAAAAAACGATTTTGATAAATATTGAGCTGTGATTTTTTATGAGTTAGTATGCGATATAGAGCATGCACAAATGATCTCTAAGTTTTAAGTTAATTTTTTTTTAAATATTAAAGAAAAAAATAGTAAAATAGTAGTATGCATTTATATTAAGCATATCACATCAAGCATATCAGAAAATATTGGGTTATACTACAATATGAATCGCAACCCATTAATATAGCATGATAAACGTTTAATGATTATCGTGATTCTGGATTGCGCTCAATATATGTTGAACGTGCAGTGCCCTAAGGATTTTAAAGAAATAAAAGTATTTATAAAAAAAATTAAATATAAAAAAGAATTAAGGAAAATAACACCCGACGAGGATGGGATTCGAACCCACGCGTGCAGAGCACATTGGATTAGCAGTCCAACGCCTTAACCACTCGGCCACCTCGTCCACATCAACTCCAGTATCAAATAACTGTTTTGTTAACAATCATTTAGAAAATATTAATGAGTAACAGACACATTGCAATATCTACCCTATATTAGTTTTGGTAATACAGTTTCTGTATTTTCAGATAATACAGGTATTTATAATGTTGGTGAGTTTCACTATGTTGCCAAGTATAAGTTATTTTAGTTAACGTACAAATACATAACGATATTTGCATTTCAATTAGTAAATTTAAAAAGTAGTTTAAGTTGTTCTTTAAAGTGCAATTTGATTATCGCCAAAGAAAATGAAAAAATAAATAGATAAGAAGCTTTTTAAGGTAATGTTCTTATAACACACGGAATACTTTGGAGAAGAATTGAAAAGAATATATACGACATTATATTATATTTATCACATTATTTAAAAATGATAAAGAAGAATTTTGTTTGATCAATATTTCAATATTTTATTCATTTTACTTACGCTGCTAAGATCTTGATTCTGCCTACTGACAAGTAACACTTTTTTGACTAGCGGTCATTTCCATGTTTTTTGATTCTTAAGTTGAATTTAGACAAGGTGAAGTCTATATAAATAAATTGTGTTAAAATGCTTCCAAAAAAGTCTTTTAATTCGACTTAGGTTAAGTATGAATTTGCTACTATCCATATGTTTTGATTAAAATATTTAGGCCCTAATCAACTTAATTTTTTTTTGTGTTGTCAGTATTTTAATTTTATAAATCGCTGCTTTCAAACAAGCCACAGTTCACGTCGTAAAAACTATGTCTTACGTAATTTTACAAACAATTTTTGAAATAGGCAAAACTTATAAAACGCAATGCGTAAGTCTATCTAACAATATTGTCAGAAAAATGTACAGAAATTGTATTATAACCATATGAATTTTCGCCTTTTAAGATTGTCAGAGAAAGCTTTGTTAGATGCCCTAATTTTAAACAGCTGACAACGACATCATTGTCAGAAAAAACTTATGTATAATGGAATTGCCAAATCTTCTGACAAATGTTTTATAACCATGTGAACTGACAACATACATTGTGGTGGAAATTTTTCATTGTGTGGCCGTTGTCAGGAAATTGACAGGTCTGACAATCGTCTAAACAGAGCTTTTTTTTCTGCTCACTTGAGTTGTCAAATTTAACGCATCAATTTTCTTCGCATTTGCTTAAAAAATTATTTTAATAATTTAAAAACATTTTTCTAATTGGAAATTTGAAAATTTTTTTTTTTATGAAAAGTTTCAATTATGAAAAAACTTCAATCATATAATCTAATGATGACTTTGTTTACACATTGTTAATGTCTTCATACATATGTATGTACATATGTATGTATAGTATATTTTAAAGTAAATAATTGTCAGAGCTAGCTATGCCATTCTTAGTGCTCTGTTAACGTTAAAAATATAATGAAAAGGTAATTAATAAATTAATGATTTGTATCGCAGTCTCGTGATTTTTCTTTTGAAGGCGTTTCGCCTACTCTTTTTACGAAATTAAGGCGCCAGCATACAATATAATTATATTTGAAACTAAATATTTGACAATAATCAGCAGGGCAACCAAAATGTTATAAATGCTATATCATTTTGTGGAAATAATTATTAAAAAAACAAACGTACATATAGGTAAGAAAACCTAGTTTTTGTTTGATTTTAACCGCCAAATATAAAATATGTTTTTACTC
The DNA here is from genome assembly GCA_023159175.1 of Wohlfahrtia magnifica. Taxonomy (NCBI): domain Eukaryota; kingdom Metazoa; phylum Arthropoda; class Insecta; order Diptera; family Sarcophagidae; genus Wohlfahrtia; species Wohlfahrtia magnifica. The sequence goes on along the minus strand of JAKWBJ010000047.1, from coordinate 1,630,243 downwards.
AAATTATACAAAACTAGCTTAACCCAACCGGCGTTACCAGGAAATCTATGTGTATGTAATGAAATACCCGTTTTTCCAAGCTCTCACGTTTTTTGGCTGATGTGGATAGATAACGATGTTTTAACTTTACCATTCTATACAAATGCAAAATTTCATATTTAGTATAAATGTGAGCTGCCTCGCCCAAATATTGATTGATGATGTGTCATGTCCAAGAAGTTATCTAAACCAAATTTAGGAACTTATTATTATCGTTCCCAAGATATACGAAAATTTACTTTGTATGGGAGATACCATGCATACTTATCCTATTCCGCCCACTTGACTAATGATTTGTATTAACGACGAAGTCACTGAGACCAAATTCGGAAACCTCCACTCTAACCGTTCTCAAGATATAAAAAAATCAGTCTTTACTTTGTGTGGGAGGTACCATGCTCACTTATCCGATTTCGTTTATATTTGCTGCAGAACTTAGAGTATGTGCACTGAATCGACGTACCGATCTTTACTCAAATACCTTTAACGGAAGCAAAGATAAAAAATGACCGCCTACAAGCAATTACGAACAAAATCGCAAAAGGAAGTATCGAATTTGGTCTAGTTTAAGCATCCGAACAAATCACAATTCATTTTTTTTTATCGATTATAATACAAATTTTAACTTTTATTTAAATGTATTTTACTCAAAAAAATTATCGTTTCTATGATGGTATGAACTCAAATATGCTCAAAATTCGATTACATTATTACCTTTATACTCGTATATTTTGATCTTGGTTAATAGAAATTTTTTTATGTAACATTAGGTAATAAAAAATTTAAATTTATTTTGTAAAGAAGAAAAAAATTTGTTTATTTTTAATTTTTTACACCAAAAATTACATAACATTGTTTTTTTATGATTCATTATCTTATGACGATAATGTGAATAGTATTGTAAGTGAATCTTAAACCAAAGATAAAAAGAAAGAAACATACAAGTACTTTATAATCTCGTTAAAACTACATGCAATAAAAAGACAGTGACTGTGGTAATGTTTCCACTGGTCAATAACCCCTACTATGTATTTGTTTGAGGTATTTTTATATGCCTACCAGAGGAAATATGCAATAATTTAGTGCAATCAGGTAAAATAAACATTTAAATTAAACATGTAAGAAAATTATGGTGCAGCTATGTGATACCCTACAATACTACTCGTTGACAAGGTAGACGAGGTCTTCGCTTCCATGAAGATATATAAATTTCCTAAAGACAGCATCCAAGTTAGTCACACTACATTAAAACTAAATGTATTCTAAGTGCTAGAATTTGAAACCATAGCTGTCATATAAATAAAGCATAAAATCGTCAAATATTAAGAAAAAATTGTCAGAATCGTCAAAGTGGGTCAGTGAAATCATCAGAATCTATATATTGTTACGTTTTAACCTTTTTAAAAACGCTTGAGTTCTTTTTAATTGGGTCAAAGTAAAATAAACAACACGTTGTTGTTGTTTTATAGCTTTTATTTCCTTACTTTATCTTTATACTGTTTACCTTAATACAGCAACTTATTAACTTGCGCTTGATATTCGTTTATATTTTTTTATTTTATAACTCGAGAACTATTAAACCGATTTACAAACCAATACATGCGTTTGAAAAGTGGACTTTCACTGATGGTTTTGGGACAACTGAGTAAGAGTTTCTAAATTTTGTCCAAACAACTTAGTCGTCAATACATATTATCAGTCAAAAAGTAGGTGAAATTGGATAAGTGGGTGTGGCACCTCCCACACCAAGTAAATACTCATTTTTGCGTATCTTTGGAACGGTAATAGTGAAAGTTTCTAAATTTGGTCCAAATAACTTTGTGAACAATATAAATTGTAACTCAAAAAGTGGGCCGAATAGGATAAGTGGCAGTAACACGAAGTAAATATTATTTTTGTATATCCTTAGAACGGTAATAGGAAAGTGGAATTTGGTCTAAATAAATTCGTAGTCAATACACATCATCAGTCGAAATATGGGCGAAATTGTAGATATTGATATTTGTGTATTTAGAGAACGTTTAGAATGGCAGTTTCTGAACTTGGTCTAAACGACTTGGTAATTTATACAAATCATTAATTTTTATGTAATGAGGAATACATTTTATAGGCTCACAGTAAGTGACAAGTTATGGTATGGAGTCGAATTAAATGGGAAATCCTGTTTTTAAAGAAGAAACATTGAATAAGATGAATTATTTAAAGATGCTGCACGAATATTTAGTACAATAAAGCGTAGAGATAAATTGCTTGTCAAAGTGTTCTTCCCTTATTGTAAGAATACGACTTTTATGTATATATGTAACTTAAAAAAGTGCTGTCGCATTTTCCATGGAGATCTAACCCTAATCTTATAGAGTAAGTGCAGTTGTATATGAAGACCAAATTACCCGAACGCCAATTTAAAAGGAAACAAGAACTCAAAAATGTCTTCCAGGATATATGGGCAAATATACTACACAATATTACCAAGAATCTAGTTCACTCTATGAGAAGATTTTAAACTGTTACAGATGTAAAAGTAGCAGAAATAAGTAATTTTTGATTTAGGGCTTATTAAAAAAAAAAAAAAAAAACTTTAAAAGGAAACTAGACATTTTTAGTTGTTTATTTTTTATTGAATCAAATTTGTTAAATTAAATTAAATTAAATATCACCAATACAATAAATTCACGAATAAATACCTCGAAAAAAATTCTAAAATTTTTTGGATATTATGTAGGGAGTTCGAACGGTTATTATTCGACCGGTTTTAACCGGTTCTTTGGTTTTGTCGAATACGTTTTTTTAAATGTCAATTTTTCGAATACCGAATAAACCGGTATTTGTATAATTTTTATATGTTTTTATATTTTTTAGTGCATATATACGATGCACAAATAACGTGATAGCCAGGGTAGATCAAAAAAGATATACACTTGAGCAACAATAACTGTTTATCATTTTCTGAAAATAATTATTCATCTTTTATATATGGAAAATGATGATTAACTAGACTCATTGAAAGGAACCTACAAACGCCAGCTCCGAACGTCAGATGTTATACGAGGGCTGATTGATATTGAAGCTACCTAAGTAGGAAAAAAATTTTTTTTTTTCAAAAACCATTCATTTCTCAACATAGTCTCCTTTTAGCTCAATACACTTAGTAAGACGATTTTCCAACTTTTTTATACCATCTGAATAACACGATTTTGGGAACTCCTCAAAATACGCATTAGTTTCGGTAATCACTTCTTCGTTTGAGATGACTCTTTTTCCTGCGAGCCATTTTTTCAAGTTTGGAAACAGGAAAAAGTAACTAGGGGCTAAATCTGGACTATAAAGTGGATGACCAACCAATTCGAAGTGGATTTATCGTAGTTTTAGCATCGTATCTAGTGGTGTGTGAACCGGTGCGTTGTCTTGAAGAAAGAGCACATTTTTCTTGTTTTAATGTGGTCGTTTTTCCTTGATTGCATCAACCAATTGATCCAATAATGCACGATAATACTCTCCTGTGATTGTGGATCCCTTTTCAAGATAATCGATGAGCAATATTCCGTGTACATCCCTAAATACAGGGGCCATAACCTTGTCAGCCGATTTCGCTGTCTTCGCCTTCCTCGGAACACTTCCACCAGCTTCCACCCATTGCTACGATTGATTTTTGGTTTCAGGTGTGTAGTAGTGGACCCACGTTTCATCAATAGTTATTAATCTATGCCAAAAATCAGCAGGATTATGCTTTATCATGTTCAAACACCGCTGTGAAGTGATCTGTCGAACTCGTTTTTGTTCAACACTGAGCAAACGCGGCACCCATCTTACCGATAGCTTTTTCATATGCAAATGTTCATGCAAAATGTTGAACACACGTTCATATGATATGTTTACCATTTCAGCAATCTCACAGATTTTGACCCGGCGATCATTCATAACGATATCGAGGATTTTCTTGATATTTTTTTCAGTAACCACCTCTTTTGGCCTTCCTGTTGATGGCATTGTTACAGTGCTTGTTCGGCCCCGTTCAAATTCAGCAATCCAATATTTTACCATATAATCTGACGGAGCAGATTCGCCGTAATGTTTATCAAGCCTTTCTTTTATCTAATTCTTCGTTTTGCCCTTCAAATAATAGTGTTTAATCACTACACGAAATTCACTTTTTTCCATTTTCCAAGACAACAAATAAGCTAATCGATGAATTTGGCTAAAATTTTAACAGATGACGTTGTTTGACAGCTCGTAATTTCTAAGAAAGAAAAGTTTTTGTGTTTGTGCTTCCATCTAGCGCTAGGTAGATAGTCGTAGTTAATAAAGTTTTTCAAACGTAGTCAAAATCAGCCGCAAGCAATGTTGTGAGGTAACACCGCTGTTGAAAATTTAAAGATGGTGTGGCCTATAATTGAACTAAGAACTCCTAGTTAGGGTGTCTTACCTAACATATCACACTATTAAATACATGATGCATGCATTTATGTTTCTGCACATGTCCTCGGAAGTGTGAAAACATTTGGAAATGGATGGAAAGATAAGTCTAGATATATTAATTGTCCTTAAATACTGAGCTGAAAAAGCTTTTCCACACCAGAAATTATTAACCACCTTAAATATTTTTATGAGATTGACGCTATTGTGCAGCAAGGAAAACTTGAGTCTATACCAAATAGTCTGTAGGCGCTGGTAAGTAGAACTTTTACAAAACACTCTATAAAAAATGAATCCCTGCATGGAATATTAGGAGTTTGTGGTGTTGTGGAAGAAATGTCCGTTAAGGCCCTAAAAAAGCCGAATGTTGTTTTAGCATTCTTACTTGCTAGAACTACAACATGGGACAAAAATTTATCAATTTTATTTGTTGCTAATACAACTTGAATTGAGAAAAATTTTATTTTAATAACAGAACCGGTTAACCGGTTATTTGATAAATTTATTACCAAAAAACGGTTTTTTTAATCAAAATTTTTCGAATTATTCGAAAACCAGTTTTTAAAAAAGTCGAATAATCGATCTCTCTAACATTATGAGAAGAAAATATCTAATTGTCCGAACGTACACAATTTAGTAAAGAACTTATTGTAGTTGTATGGAGTAAGTAGTTTGAAAGAAAATTAAACATAAATTTTTTGCCTATACAAATATAGTTATATTTAGCTGAAGATTTGTAGCCAATAAGTACTTTTGGTTATTAGCCCTCATGTGTGCGGCATTCGTTTTCATTTTTAAAAAGGAAATGGTTACGGAGGAAATTAAACTTAAACCTATTTTAGCTCTTGAATTTTTTTGGGAGTGGTGCAACAAAGACCCCCTTAACGTAGTGACAGGTTACCTGGGGATTACAAAAATGTATTCTGCAGTTTATATACATATGAAAGCCATATTAAGCTCATTGTGTTTTTTTTACGAAAAATATATGTTTTAAAGCGATAAGTACCAAAATCAATAGATTAATATTTAAACCAAAGGATAAAGGCTTACTAGCCTATTCCGGGCAACTCGCAAAACTTCGGGTACCCGTGTGCCCTTGCAACTCTGTTAATGGTGTTTTTGTTTGTCACTTACATAAGGGTTAAACGAGGAAAATTTAAGCGAGATATCTGTTTCGTAAAAAAATATTTAAGGCAATTAAGCGAAAGGTTAAGGGGACCGTAAAATTGAGGAAAATAAACATGAAAGACAATTAAGCGCGAAGTTAAAAAATGGGTTCTACTGTAGCTGCAAATTTTTGTATTGTTAATTTTAACTCCAAAAATTTTAAAAATAAGGACAAAAGTCGTCAAATCCTTAATACCCTATTTTTGGGGCTTAAAACCGTCAAAACGATGATAAATCGTCAAATCTGGTAACTATGTTAAAAACTAATTTCTAATGTTTTCTTTTAATACACTCTTACTACTATTTTTAGCGTTATTATATATTTTAGGAATACAGAACTTTAAGATATTTATTTCTATAGCAAATTAAGCAGCAAAGTCTATACCATAAGGGCAAAGTATCCCTATGATCGTTTTTAGATCTAGGGAGATTGTAATCTGTTCACGATAACAGAAAGACTTTGCTGTAACTTGGTTGATTATTTATATTTATTATGTTATTATTTTACTTTCAACATATCTGACTTTCATTTAATTGCTTAAAATGTATAATTTATATTCTAAATTTTTTTTATAACTTTTTGGAAATAAAAGAAAAAACATCTACTAATTTTGCAAGAAAAAAATTGTTCCACTACTTTTGGTTAAAGTTAGGTACCTGCATGAAATTTTGAATAAAATTAGCAATAGGCAACCGATTTTCATGATTTATAGCTTATTTTATTCTTAACATTTTAATCTTTAATTTAAATGCTTAAAATGTAAAACTTTTCTTTCATTCTGAAAATATTTGTGTTTTTTTTTAAACAAAAAAATTGATTTAATTTTGCGAGAGAAATATTTTTTCGCAAATAAGTTATGAATAACTCCGAAACTGTTGAAAATACAAAAATGTAGTTCAGTTGATTTATAGGAAATTTTATTGCTAAACATTTGCTGGTGCTTGCATTAAAATCGGTCAAGTTGTTTTCAAGTTATGATGAAATATATTGACATAACTACTATATTTTGGGCGAAAAATTTACCACGTCCATAAAAAAAGTTTGAGCCCGATGGGAAAAAACTGAAAACGGATTTGAATTCTGCCCACCAAATTACCCTAGCAAAGATAGATATTTGGTTGCTCCAGTTCTAAACATTGTTGGCTAGTGTTATCGAATATCAAAAGATACAATCTTTCATATCTTCCAGTTTTTTAGCCTTATTCTTCAATATTCGTTTTTTAACTTCTCCGAGCAATTTTTATGGTAGATAGATCTGTGCTCTGCGGAGTCAACTTTAGAACATTTACATTCTCTCTTCTCAAATAATCTTTAATTATGTTTTCAGTGTTGATTGGTGTATTGTCCTGTGTAGGTTGAAGTTTTTCCTTATTAGTCATCTACCTTCTGCTATTGCAGCCTCCTCTAGAATTTTTAGGGATACGGCTGCAATTACTTTCGCTTCTAGAAGAACTATACTACCTTTACCACTCGCCAATAATCATTCCCAAATCATTCGGGCACTTTTTAACGACTTAAAGTTGGGTAGACTTGCAAGCAGGCTGTTCGCTGGGGTTACTACATACAAACACAATACTGCAAGAATATTTAAGTCTAATCATAGAATCATCTGTCCCAAGCACCTTATGGCAAAAATTTTGAGACCCTAATATGTGTTCCTTATAAAATATTCATCTTTTGTTTGTTTGTTTGTCTTGCTTATATTTGCAATTTTACCAGTAACTCGACTTTACTTATAGATTTGACACAATCGATAACGTATTGTATAGATCCAAGGTACCATTTTGCCCTCATTTAACAACTGCGCGCAAAACTTTGACACTTATTCGAATGGAGCAGCATTGAAAATTAGTAAAATTTGCATATTAATTTTTTCAGAGGCTATTTTATGGAGCTCAGATCGCATTTTCTGCAAACTCTGTGTTCTTTAGTATAATTTGGGATTACCTTCCAGATTACCATTTGAATTTTATACAAGTTTTTTACTATATATCTCTGTGTAATTTAACCACTTTTAAATTAATAAGGATATCCGAGCAGAAAACAGATATATACTGTTTAAAAAATATCAAGGAGATATTATTTTATTATAATATTTTTATAATTGTACTTATAAATAAATACTTTCGGTCAGACTTGTAGTGCACGTTAGTTACCACATACTTTAAACTTAACAAGCATTTGCAAGAACAAGCGGATGCAAGAACCCTACATTAGCTAATGATTGCTTTACTAAATTTTAAGTTTTTGTGCTGGCAATACCATGATTTGTTTGTGTCAGTGATAAAAAAAACGAATGCCACACATACCGAGTAGTCGAACCAAAAAAGATTTATTTTTAATAAATTTATATAAAATCACATTTTTTTAAAAAATCTGCTTCAGTTGTCATTATCTTTTTATATTTTATTTAACGCTATTCATATTTATTGCAAAACTTCTTTAAATCATAAAAAATTAAGACAATTAACTTTATTAATGGAATAATAAATACCCGAATAACGAGCTTTGTGTACTTGTTTTGATTATATGTGCATCACTAAGGAAAAATGTTTTTATTGTGCCTAAATGAAATAATTGGATTTACGTCTCTACGGTGATCATCAATTTACCTAAAATTTCTGTTGCAACAGCCAACCTTGAAAATTTTACAGCTATGGCTTGGATCACTACCTCACCAAAAATGGACTTTTTCTTTTGGGTAAGGTTCTTTGCCTCAAAAAAAATGTCCTTGATTCCGAAACATGCTATTTTTATTTTATATTAAATATTCATAACATACATAAATGTCACTTTAAAGTACTCTTAGTAGCTTCCTACTTTAAAATTTTTAAAGTTAACGTAGGCGTAACAAAGGGATTATAAGCTAATAATCGTTTTTGCATACAACATTCAGGAATTTTCTTTAACAAAGTTTTAATAAGCTTCGTTAATTGTTTTTGCATATGGCCGTTTGAATTTAATTATATCTATCCAACAAATTTTCTTGTTTTATTTAAGTTTTTCATATAACAACAAATAGAAACTTAAGCTGACAACTTATTTTTGCAACGTCAGACCAGCAGCTATTCAATAGAATGTAGTACCAATTCCACATTGTTTAACCAAATCGCACCAAAGTCCACGAGTTTTTTTTTTCCGATACTTCAATAATATAAAAAAACATAACTAAAAAAGAACGAAGGAAGATTCTGAGATCACTTTAAAAACCAAGATTTGCTTGTCTTTTCCATGTACATACATATATCATGGAAATTAATTATATAATTCACGACTCATGTGTTTGGTGGCCTAGCAAAAGTAATTTAAGCTAAAAAACTAAGAAAATTTTAAACAGAGTTAATAGAAAATAGAAAAATATTAATTATTTTCAAAATAATAACATGAGCTTTCATTGAACAGATAGAATAATATGGTTGTTCGGCCGCTTCTTAACATTATAAAAATTAGTTTAAACTCAATATGCCATTTGGTGTAGGGTAAAGGAATTAATCATTAAAAGGAGTGTAATAGCTATTTAGTTTATTGCTGTCACTTATAATAAAAAACAAAACAAGCAAATACAATAAAAGCAGAAGCAGTAATAAAAACCTATTTTTAATCGTTCTAAAATAGATCTTTACGAGTTTTCTGTAAACGACCTTAACATTGATTTTATTTTCTAGTGGGCATCAACTACTTTATATGTCTTCGAAATGAAAATAAAGAAAACAAAGACAGAGACAGAGACAATAAATGAGGCGTTTAGATGGAAATCTTTTTAACAGAAATATTGAATTTATTCACCGTTTGAGAATTTATTTCTTCTTTGGAATAAAATGCAAATAAAACCAAGTTTCAATTGAAAAAATTCCATCATTTCAATTGATAGTCTTTGGTTTTATTTTTTTTATACAAAATTTTATTTAAATAATAAAGAATTTACTTCTAAGATAAGATTTATAATTTTATAGTTGAACTAATATGAAGTCTTATTTGAAATAATTTTATTTTAAATTTTCCAAGAAATTAAAACAAAATAGTAATTTATTTTATACAGAAATTTTTTATATATAGAAATGGTGGTCCAACCAGAACGTATGATGTAAATTGCATTAATATTGCAGAGAATTATCTTAATATTTTTATTATGATAGAAGAATCTATGACAATTATGAGTGAAACAAAATATCGGCCAAATGCTCGCCACTGCTTTGGTGGCATACCTCCATCCGTCGGTCCATATTTTCAGTGACTCTGAGACATAATAAGGTTCAAGTCGTTAATGTGCCGAATTATCTAGTCCTTTAGCTATTGAATTGTTGGCTTATATCCCCAAAGAAAGAAGTCTAACGGTATCAAATCACATGATCTTGGCGGCCAATTAACATCGTTACGACATGAGATAACACATCCATTGAATTTATACGCATCTGTTTTTTTTTTTTGCATTTGGAACTTCATTAATTCAACCCACCGGGTCTTGTTGGGTTTTTGATATGTTTTTTTTTTTTGGTTTTATAACTGCATCCTAATTTCGTTCAATTAGACAATATCCTTTATTTGTATGTAAAATAACGTTGTTTTAGTATTTATAATGCAATTTTACACTCTTGGTCGGATTAAGGTACTAAAACAGACTGCAATTACTTCGTTTGAACTGTGCATTATAAGAAAAACGGCCGGAATACAAAGATAGACATAATTAAGTTATTCTTTAGCATATCAACATTCGCCCTAAAAAAAAGTTGCCAAATAATTCTCAGAGCTGATCAAATACCACATCCGCCCTATTCTAACTATACTGGTCACTCTGAATGGCTGTTTCGAGGGGTAAAACATCTTTTAACATGTCACCGAATCACTTCTTTTCACGAAATATAAAATCGGCTTCAACGTTGTATCGCCTCGAGAAGTTTTTATGAAACGGGATTCGGAAATTGGCTCAGAGGTGGGAAAAAGATGTAAGCAGTGATTACATACATTTTTATTTTGATAAATTTGTTAATTCATTATATTTTTGTACTCACAAAGCGTAAATTATACTTATTTTTATTGTAAATAAACTACGAAGCTAATTTTTGCCGAATTAGATGTGAAGAGCCATTGCATTCTGAAAAATACATTGTTTGATGCGGTTTGTGGGCCAGCAGGATTATTGAAACGTACTTTTTCAAGAACGATGAAAATTGCAACGTTCATTTCAATTGAGCAAAGTACCGCATAATGATTACCAATTTTTTTTGTCCAAAATGGAGGAATTGGACTTACTAGACATGTGTTTTCATTAAGACTATATCATGTGCCACACGGCACGCGATACTATGAACCGATTTAGAGGCCAGTTTGGTAAGAAATTAACCTCATGTTTTGGAGCAGTCCAGATTATTCAATATGCCCCACTAAATTTTTTTGTAAGCATACGTGTAGTCTCTCGTGTATAGGGACAATCCAGCTACAATTACAACTCTGGAAGACAACATTACAGCTGTCATTGGTGAGATACCAGCTGAAATCCTGGAAGTTGTATGCCATAATTGCAGCTCACGGATGGACCACCTACATAAGATAATCTTTATAAAGTAAATGGCAGACATCTATTAAACGCCTTAAATAAATATTTCATTCAGTTGTGCAAGTTTTCTGTTTTTTTTTTCAATTTTCAAAATCCAAACCGTTTAAAAAACACCCGTTGATATAATAATTGAATTAATAGTTTTAACACAATATAAAGTTACGAAAATAAAAACACCTAAAAAGGTACACCAACATTTGAGACTATGAATTTTATTATGGAAGTTATTCTATTGGTTTGTGTCAAGGTTGCGATCATCCTGCCAATGCTGTATTTATTTCAACTGTTGTGCCAATACCACTTTAAGTCGGATATGTAATTAAAATCTTAATGGAAACTAGATAGTAGGTTGTGAAATGTACTAGAGTGTTCAAAACTAATTTTAATTTAGTATAAAAGGCGCAGCTTTCTGCTTAGTCAGTCAGTAATAATTCAGCAACCATAGAGTAAAGCCGTACTAAGAGTAGAATATTGAATAAATTTATATATTAAGCGGAAGGTTAATAAGTTGGACATTGCGTATAAAATTGAACTGGAAATAAAGACTTTGTAAATTAAAACAGTAACAAAGGGGCGAATGTTTGTGAATTGGCTGTTTGAAAAACTGAACGAAAACAAAGCAGTTTTCAACAAAATTATCTTTAGTGATGAGTACCATTTTCATTTAGACGCTTATGTAAACAAACAAAGTTATCGCATATGTGGCTCGCAAAATCCACAGTGTTCAAAAAACTATTACATCCAAAGAAAGTGACTGTATGGTGCGGATTGTGGTTAGGCGACATCATCAGCCAGTATTTTTTTCGAAAATGAGCAAGGAAAAGCCGTCACCGTGAATTCTCTGCTCTACCAAACCATGATAACCAATTTTTTGTGGTTGCAATTGGCTAATGTTGACATCAGTCACCTTTTTTGTTGACATTCAGTTATTTGATGAGAAATTTCCCAGCCGCGTAATTTTTCGATATCGCTTCATTCTTTTGATTTAACGCCGCTGGATTATTTTCTCTGGGGCCATTTGAAAGTCCGGGCTTACGTGAACAAACCACAAACAACTGACACTTTGAAAAATGAAATTCGGCGCTGCATTGACGAGATAAGGAAGCTTTGTTGCAAAATGTGGTAAAAAATGTTGTGAAAAGAGCGGATGTCTGCCGACGTGCTAGAGGTGTACATTTGCCCAACATCATATTTCATCATTAATTCCCATATTTATATTTTATATTGATATGAATAAAACTGAATTTGTCGACAAAAAATGTGTTTTTAAGTTTTCCTAGCCTAAAATTTGCCATTTTCAGTTTAAGCGCATTTTTAGATCAACACTAATGCAAATTTGCCAAAAGCATAACACGTGTTTGAACGGTAACATTTGAGTCACATTTGTGCTGAAGACAATTCTTTAATTTTCTTTCGTGTAAAAAATTATACTCAGCGTTGCCACGCCAGAAATTGATTTCCTATCAAAAATTTTCTAATATTCTACCAAAAATTCAAGTAAAAATTTAAAAATGCATTTGTTAACTACAATCGCAAATATATTCAGTTACCCAGCCTTGACACATGAAAGTACTTTCTTGAAAGTGGCAATCCATTCTAGTATATGAATACTTTACTCTAAGGTTGTTTTGAACGATTAAAGTACGATTATGAGTGTGACGAAAAACAAAATATTCTGACAAAAACTGATGCCAACGATAGAGCGTGGCTGTAGGCAATTTCGATATGGTTTAAAGTTGCATGTCGACAAATGAGATTGACATTTAAATTTTTATTGATAACACATATTTGAATTAACTTGAAGATAATTCAAGGCAATCTGTAAATAGGTCTTTCGGAATCTGATACATGTGCAAAGGCAGTGTTGACAGTCTCTGAGCTAAAGAACATAGAGTTACTACATTTGGAAATTTCAAAGAAGTGCCAACATTAGTAAAAATTGTTGTTTATCAAATCAAAGCTACTTTTTTTTCCAAATTGTGTACGGTGTTTTCGAGAGTAGAAACCTATCAAAAATGTAAGAATATTGCAACAAACCAACCACACTACCAAATTGTTTTCAAACAACGAAGAACTACCAGTTTTTGTCCGATTGGACCAAAACGGCAACGCTGGTTATACTGACTGAAAATAATCACTGCCTATCTGATACGATGAAGAGCGAGAAAAATTTCAAATTAATCCCATGAACCCATGGTCTAATAATGATGCCTGCTCAATTGTGTCGTGATAAAAATGTTACGTGTCGCGTTCATTTAATTTTTTTCTTTCAATATTATTACAGTAAAACCTTGATGATCCTAATAATTTTGATTGCAGACCGAAATAAGTGAAAATAACAATAAACTCTTAAAACTAACAAATAGTTTGTTTTTGCAGCAAAAAAAAAAAAAAATATCATGTTTTTGGAGTAACAACATTAAATTACTCTTTCAATGCAATCCAGATTATAAAAATGAAATCAATCCGGATTATAGACTATAAAATGCAATGAATTCGCGGGATTCAGATTCAAACAAATACGGCAACAGTACTGTCTCAATTGAGCACACCTATGAATAATATTGTATCCAAATATGTGCTTAACAAAAATCGGATTTAAGAAGAAATTTTTTAGCTCAAAAATTTATTAAAATCAGCGGATTCTTAACACATTTAAGTACACTAAGTTTTAAAACCAATACCACTATAAAATGTAACATTTAATTTAGAATCAATTCCTAAATCTGTTGATTCAGAGGCCAAATTGTCTTACTCGTAATCGTATAAGCTTTCGTATCGAGTAATGTTAATTTATATTACACATATATCATTAATAATCAATAACATTATTATTCGATCACGAGTTCGACAGTTTGGGCCTAGCTGTGTATAAATACAATATTTTATGGGTTTAGGTTATAAAATACTCTTTCTCTTATATAGTGTCAGCTAGTCAATTTCTTTCAATGGAGCTTTTTCACTAATAGCAATATACGTACTTTTCTGGGATTCATCTCATGAGAGCTGGATAAGTTTAAAATACTATATGACCGGTACATTTCAAGTATTTTTTTCTATAATTTGTGATAACTATTTTTTTCTAGCGTCTATCCATGTCTACTCTTTTGCCGATGATGGCAACGTGGTATAAAGGAATGCGCGCCATTCCAATATTTCGTCTGGCTAAGAATTTAAAAACAATGCACAAAAGATGTTAAATACATATGTACATACGTGTGTAATTAAAATATTTTTATAAATTATTGTTAAAAGCCAAATCTAAGCACGGTTAAATTGTAACTTCAGTAATATGTGCGGAATTTATTAATATTAAATGAAATATTTTCATCATTCCCGTAGTAGGTTAACTTTTAGTATTTCATGATGAACTATAATTTGTTAATTAATAGTCATCAGTCGGTAGCTAAAAGAATTTTGTTGTCATAATATGACTACAAATTCCATGGGAACTTAACACTATGGGTGGTGGTGGTCGCGGTGTTGCTGATAATGAAAAGCGTCACTATGGTTGAATTCTTTTTTGATTTTATAAGTGATGTGAAATACATAAATAATGTATAAAAAATCAGTTGAATTTGTTTCTATTGTTTGAATTAAAATATTTTTACTTTCGTGTCTAATTAGTGACAAAACAAAGATATTTTTTTAAGGCTAAAAATATATAGTTAGAGCTCTTTCCCAGCTGTATATAAACTGAAATTAATAAAAAATTGTAATGAAAAGTTGTATGTTCTATTTGTTTTTGTACATTAATAACTTCCGTAAATTGCTGCAAAAATCTACTATTAGTGTTCGTTTCTATATCTAAGTGCAATTAACGAAGAATCATCATATTGCACGTTTATTTGTTGCCACATGTTTTTGCTGCTGTTACTGCTGCATGCATTTAATTTCATTCATAAAGCCAGCATATGTATGTATATACGTTAAAGGAAAGTAAAGAATTTCATTGAATAGTCAAAAGTGAATGTGAAGGCACTTTACGATTTAATTGGTGGTATGGCTATAATGATGATGTCATTTTATTAACAAGAACCTTGTTTATTTAATGATTTCTATTTTAATATACCTTATATATGTTCTTTTTTTATTATTATTTTTCTTTTTTAATTATGGTAATTTGCAACTGAAAAAAGATAATGGCAAATGTAAGCAGCAGATTTCTTTTCTCATTTAATATGGCGTTTTAGAATGAAAAAAAGGATTTTTTATGCAAATAAAAATCACATTACACATAACATAATTACAACAGAATTAAAATAGTTAATTCCATTTTCCCTGTTTTATTTATAAAATACTATGCCTATATAATCTTCATTTATTAAGCAAATCGTAAAATTGTATGTACAAGTAGACATTAAGCCCAACATTAAGTTCTTCAAATGTGTGTAATATTCTTATGAAATGTACGAAATAGATATTTTATTTGATGACTTTTCTCCTTTAAGCTAAGTGAGATGTTCGACAACGTGTTGTAAAGGTGCAACTTACGTTTAACGCGCTGATTTATGTTGATCTATAAAGTATGATCTAACTGTGACATTATATGAAAACAAATTAAAAAACAAAACCGCTGTTACCCTTAACTTGCGTTTAACTTTTGACATTAGTGAGTTAAAGGCAACCAATTTAATACAGTGCTTGCATCAACTATATAACCCATTGGTAAACACTTTATTATGAATACCCAGATGAAGACGCACATACTCTGGCAAAAGTTAATTTAATTACATATCGAACAATTTCGGCACATTATCGTATGTTAAGTTTTGTACGAAATTATGTACTGCATACCTGTTAACTGATAAATCTCGTATATTATGTATGTTCGTTGAAAAATTAATTCCGGAGAGCATGAAAAAAGAAATTAATAACAGTTTTGTTTATATAATTTTTTATTTTATTAATTTTTTTCTTGATTATCTCTATATCGGGTGGGCCATATATCGACTTAAATATGAACCAGAGGTTATTTCGAAACTGGCAATACTTAAGTCATTCTATTGTATTTATTTCCAATGAACGAAATGAATCGATTTATTCTTGAGCTACATTGGGATTTATTGGAAATTAATCATCATTTAAAATCATCTACTCGAATGAAGCTCATTTTCATCTTGGTGGGTACGTTAGTAAGCAAAATTTCCGTATTTGGGGCTCAGAAAACCCAAACGTGGTCTTACAGAAGCCAATGCACCCATTACTAGTGACTGTTTTGTGTGGCTTGTGGTGCGGAGGCATCATTGGCCTATAATTCATATTTCGCAACCATTACGGTCAATGGAAACACCTTTCGCACCATGATAACCGATTTTTTGTGCCCGCTCTTCATGGTATTGCTGTGAACGATGTTTGGTTTCAACAGAATGGTGCAATTTGCACACACATCTCATGCCACAATCGATTTATTGCGTCAATCGTGTGATGGCCGTTTAATTAGCCGAAATGGTGATGTCAGTTGGCTGCCAAGGAGCTGCTATTTGATACCGTTGGACTATTTTCTGTGGGGCGTCGTAAAAGGCAAGTGTTATGCCGACAAATCAGAGAAAATTTAATATTTGAAGACCAACATTCTTGATGCTATTGCCGAGCCGCGGCAACCATATGAATGAAATAATATTTAATTTCTAACCGGTACAGTTATACTATACAACTTTGTTTTATTGCATTTGTAAATTTAAACTTTTAAATGGCTCACTCTATATAATAAGTTGTACTTTGTACGACATTTTATAACTTGAGAACCACTAAACCGACTTACAAGTTGTAGTTTCACTGATAGTTTTTGTTCACCTGGACGGTGCCACTCCCATATAAAATTTTTATTTATATGTCTATATAAGTGGGAGTGGCACCTCCCATACAAAGTAAATATTGATTTTGAATATCTTTGGAATGATAATGGTGAAAGGTTCTGAATTCGGTTTAAACAACTTTGTGGTCAATACAAATCATCAGTCAAAATGTTGGCGGAATTGGATAAGTGGGTGTGTCAAATTCCAAGTTTAGTAAATATAGATTGATGCATATCTTAAGAACGGTAAAATCGATAGTTTTCAGTTTTTGGGTAAAAACTATTTGCTTTTGTGATGGTGTACTTTTCCTATAAAAAAGTGTACATTTCCTTACATTTTGCTTAGGAGAAATACATTTTATGGGTAAACAATACAAATGCGCCCAGCAAAGCGGGAGGGGCTACTCTAATAAAATATACAAAATTCAAATTTTTTACACTAAGTATGGAAAATAATGTCACTTAAATGGCTTCCGTTTTAACCTTCGCAATGAAGTCACATTTTTGGATAGCGAATAATTTCCAGAAATTTGGAAATTATTTCACCAGCGCGTTCGCCAGCTTTGTCAACATCCGACTATTTTTATTTTTTAGCTTATTTGAAGGAGTGAGTATATGTGAACAAGCCCGAGACAAACCTTGAACTCAAGGCCAACATTGTTGCAGAAATAAATGTTACAGCCACAAATTTTAAAAGATGTTATAGAAAATGCTGTAAAACGAGCACATCATTGTCAAGCTGAAAACTACCATTTCCATACTTGGTGTAAAA